>JAKGSA010000395.1:163163-210597 GCA_033558755.1 Philaethria dido
TATATATATATATATATATATATATATATATATATATATATATATGAATATATAGATGATTATTTTTCGATATTTCCGGCTGCTAATCATAAGTATGTTTAAATATTTTAATTACGATGTAAATGTGCTAATTCAATAACGTGGAGTCATCACCATAGGAGGGTAACACTGATCGAGCGACTTCTGTGCAATAATGCATATGTTCTCTGCGCAAGCTTCCACACGTATCTCCGATAATTCATAAAGTTCTAGTCGGGCCAAAACTATTTTTTTCATCTCTATATATATACTTTTTTTACGGTTTTATTTTAGTAAATATAAATAAATAGCGTAAATTAATTTATTTTAGGAATGAATTGTCGACAATAAAAAGTGAAATAGTATGACTTAGGATCATTATTAAAACGTACTTTGAGTATCAGTTGTCCTTCTAAACATGGCATTGAATACATTAATACGTACAAGCAAATCATTAATCTAATTTTAGTATTATCTCAAAAGTAATGGTTTTTTTTAAATATGTGTATTTACTCCTTTAATTTATCTTCTTATGCTTTTAGTGATAAGTTCGTTACTCTAATAATCTTGTAAAACTATCACCCTAGAGCCAAGAATTAGACATCTTTTTGATCATTTTAATATAATACAAAAAAATATATTACTCATAAATCAGTATACAGATACGAATTAAGCACAAATATTATGTGAACGTACGCCGTTACGCGCCGTCCCGAACACTATGTCGGAAGAAAATGCCTTGATATATCTGTTCCTGGAGTTAGACCCCCCGGACGCCCAAGGAAGCGATGGCTGGATGCCGTGAAGCAGGATATGAGAGCCAATGGACTAACCACCCGTGATGCAGAAGATCGTGCAAAGTGGAGTAGGTTGAGTAGGAAAGCAGACCCTGGCTAGCCGGGATAAATGCTAGGAAGAAGAAGATTATGTGAACGTATGAAAGAAAACTATTTTAAAATGTTACAATTTGTGTATACACACTAAAAAAACGTACATATTTTTACGTAATTTGCAAAATTCTAGGAAAAATTAACTCATATAATTAACCAAATGAATAACAAACTTTATGAAGTTCGCAAAAAAATACGTATAAATAGTCAAAAAATTGAATACATAAATTATTATTTTTCATTTATAAAAATGTATCATTTTTCTATTATTTAATACAGAAAAGATACATAAAGTAGTTACTTGGGTTAACTAATACGATGGACCAGCTGTTTATTTTATTGTTACTAGTCGCTGTTTTAGCAATGTTTTTAGAACGGCTATGTTTTGAGAACAGGTACGATTTAAATCTGATGAAATTAATTTTACTTTTAAACAATATTTTAGAAAAAAAATAGATGGATATGGTGGATGGTTATGTGTCTGAAACTTTCAGTACGGTAATTCAAAGGGGTTTCAGTAATATTAGGGGAGGACCCTTAGGGGAGGAGTTGACTAAAATTTGTTTTAAGTTAATATGTCTTATCAATAAAATACTTCTAGTCAAATTTCATGATTATACATTTAATAGCTCTAAAAATTACGTCATTTATGTGTGACTGAATACGAGATTTTTCCCTATTATATATATAGTAAGCATTTATATGTTATAAAACTAGTTCTTAATAAAATACGCATGACCTCTTCTGACCTTACCGTTGTGTTTTGTTGAACATAATATGTCGAGCATACATACGGTGTAAAGTATAAAGGTTAAGGTAAAAAGTACAGAGGTTTTGGAAAGAAGTATTCAAAAAGCTAATAAATTATATTCATATATTCCTCTGCTGTACCTGTTATTAAGACGTTGTGAATCTGATCCTCTGGTACTGTTCTATTTAGTTTTACTCGAATGGTTTTAACTAAACTTCAAAATTTAAACTTGGTCGCGGTCTTGAACACCACCATATCCCAACATAATTTGAACCTTCCCATTCTAGACATAATGTTCACTTTGTAACAAAAGATAATCTTTGTGATTCAAAAAAGCGGATGTGTTTTTACGCGCTATAAACACTTCGTTGAAAAAATGATACAGTCAATTACAATTTAGCATGGAACAAACCTTTGCTAGCAAAACTTTCCATTATAAAATAATAATAACATAATAGGTTAACTATGCTGTTTTTAAATTATATATTCATACCGATATAAATATTTTAACGTAAGTTAAAACATAACAAAATAAATTAAAAAAAACAAAGAACAAGCTTTATAAAATGAATACTATAATTTTCTATAGCTATGAAAGTTATATTGTGATCGGATCTGGACATGTGCAAATCGAATGGCAAGAAATGAATCAAAAGTGTTGTTTCATTTAGACGTACCCACACAGCCAAGTGATCAGTCAAGACCATCTAATGTCCAGAGCTCCTTAGTGGAATATTACATATAAATCATTTGAAGGTATTTTGAATCGCCTAAACAACTCAAGGTTTACTTAACATAACATTAATTTATTTTATTTATACTTTATTTTCACCACAAAACACATAAGTAAATATAAACAAGAATTACCAGTAAAAGATGAAAATGTGAGGCTCAAGAGGCGGCCTTATCGCTAATTAGCGATTGCTTCCAGACAACGTTTGGGTTAGGAGATATATAATAAACTGAAGACAAAATATTAAAATACCTTAAATTGACTAGAACTCCACATTACCTATATATTAACTATCGGTTAGGATATTCACGTTTAAGAATCTGTGCTTGTTTCATTGGTTGACTGACGTATACATGACGTATAGAAACCTATCCTAATGCCCACAACTTTGTTATTTTTAAAATTACGAACTGATTTTTGGCCATTGCTTAAGTACTTACGAAATACATAAATAATTACTTATGAATTTAATTATAATTAATTATTACTATTAGCCAACATAAACCAAAATTATTATAATGGAAACAGAATTTTACTATTTATTTAACAGTTATTTATATATTTTTTTATATAGTTTTAAACATATAACTGAAGAAATGATTATATGGTTTCTTAGTTTTATTATTTCGCAAGTTCTCGAGTGAACATTATTATTAAAAATCTAAACTATCAGATTTTTAGTATACATGTTTTGTTTTCGGACCCATTTAATTACTTACTTACTGTTGATGTTAATCAGGTAATCTTTAATTTTCCAACAGTTCCACCTTATTATATACGTCATCCATTCTAGCAGTGTCAGATACTTCAACACGGAGAGGAATTTCGTATATGGATGGAAAGAATGAGGCTAAAACATGGGAATAAACCTCATACGATCCGAGGCTAATAATTAACGGTCAAAGCGTTTCTACAAATTCTGAAACGGCACCTTTTAAATTTTTCGATAAAAAAGTAGAAGGGAATGAAACGAAGGCGGCACTCCATACCTAAATAAATTATAGGTCATGATAGACTATCAAGCTATATATCTCTATATGATTGGATTTACGATCACTTTATAACATCACGTGTAAATTGGCCTTTCCTTGTATATGACGTACTTAAGAAACTTAAAACCTCTTGTCAGAGACGCTAAATTTATAAAATAAAAACAATGAAGTTTTTGCCAGGGCAAGAGCATTCAGTGGAAAATTCAACTTTATTTAGAGACAAATTAAGTTTAACTTGGAATTTAAAAAAACCATCGAAATTTTAAACTCTTGATGGTAGCCAAAATATAAAGATATCCTGGGAAATTCGCAGAATATTACTACATTACTTTCAAGTGCCTCAGAGCGCGAATCAAGCCTTCACTTTTATAAACTATTTGTAGTAGCACTATGAAATACAGTAGAGTAAGGATCGAATAAAAAATTCCAATACATACACATATTTAAATTTTAAAGATGGCAAGATGAGAATAATAAATATAAAGTACCCACTGAGCTTAAAATTGTAATATTAGTGGGTAACGATAGGAGAGATCTGCATCCCATTAGTATTAAATCGCGACGCCCTAATTTGTGATCGGCCTAGATATTAAAAGTACTGGAGCTTTTCAAGTTCATTCCCAATGACAGCTTAAAAGAATAGTAATTTTTTTTTACTGTTCTCCTAAGTTTTATCAATATCAGCTAAATTTTCCTACAAGATTCTGTTTGATATTTACATAAATAAATAAATAATATGAGTCACTTAACTAGTTTTCCTTGCAAACTGTATCACTGCGTTCTTACGTTGTGTCATCGTCAATAATAATTTAACGAGGCTACTTGTAGCCATACAACCATGCAAAACCTAATTTATTTTTTCACGTTAAACAAGTGACGCTGATGTGACGCAGGTGAAATTTGTCCGACATTTTTTTTTCGAACGGATAAATATGCTGTTGACCCTAGCGGTCTTTACAGCGACACCAGGAGGGGTGAGGGAAGAGGGTGCTCAGTCCCTGCTAAATGCAAGCACTAAATGGCTGCTCGAGAGCATGCCGACAGGCGCAAGGGCGTCCCCTGCGGGACTAGGACCACGGCTTGCGAGAGTCGTGTGGGCCCAAAAATTTGTCCGAATATATGCATAGTTGTGCGTTCAATTCCCACTTATTATAATATTTATACCTGTTTTATTTTCTATGTTTACCTTCTCTGATCAAAAATTGTGTGGCATTGGGTTGCAATGGCATTGGGTCATTAAAAATATAATTATAAATACCTTAACTTTAAGATCTAAATTGGTTAATTACACCAATTTAGATTTTAAAAGTTAAAATAAGTATTTATAACAATTATCCTTTTAATGACCCACTGCCAATTGTTACATACTGTTTATGTAACAAATGTCGAACGTATGATGGTGTTTACGTATTGAAGACCCTTGTGTAAGATTTACTACAAGTACTATTGAAGATACTTATTGGTTCAAACAGTTCGTTAATTTAATTTAATATTTGAAGTGGACTACAGAAAGTGGAAGTTTAATGACATTGCTTGATCTACAATCGATAATATTAACTTTTTGAATGCTGTATGATAATAAATGTTTTATTTTAAACCTTTTTATTAACATACTTTATTTTTTTTTAACATGAGGTAATCCGTTACGAATACCCGTTCGTTTGTTCGTTCGTTCGGGACTCGGGACGGGTTAATGCTCCGGCCCGGCTGTAAAGAGGCCGTCCGTATAACCATTAAAACCTCGGTGATCCTCCTCTAGAGCCACTAGCCGAGGCCTCGGTAACTCCAAAATCTTCCGTGAAACTTTGGCGGAACATACTTTATGTCTAGTATATTTTATTTTCGTAATACTGTGACTCTATTATTGCCACGTGTTTGTTTCATGCCACTTCATATACATATACCTCAAATTTAGAGCGACTTTAATAGTAACAGCGAAAATTTATTTTTTGTTGCCATAACACGTTTTCGTTTATTATACAGTATTATTACTATAACATCGCAAAAAAAAATTTAAACTAAAAAAAATCGCTTCTAAGGATTTTCCTGTCTAATCTAAGAAGAATAAGTTCATACTTTGAAAATATGTATCGTGATCGAATCCGGACACGCGTTTCGTGTTTCGTGTTATCCTTAGCTTGATAGAAAGAGTTTAAATTTCATTTATAACAGTTTAATTGTTTTGAATATCATTGATTTGAAAGTGTTAAGTTTTTAAGCAAATATTTTTTATTTAAAGACACGGTTAAAATTTCTTTCATATATTCTTTTCATACTATATGATCTTTTTTTTTTTAATATTTACTTACGTATACGAACAAACATGTTATTTAAATAAATCTAAGCCAATTCGCTTAAACATTATGAACTTGTTTATAAAAATTCTATGCGTCATAAAGTATTCTAATACGTCACGAAGTAAAAAAATTGCAAAAGCTTTTAATCGAGTTAAATAAACATGATAAAAATTTCAAGCGTACAGGTTGGCTGCAACTTTATATTATACTATCCTGAATTTTTATTTTATATGAAAATATATGTTTGGTTATGGATGATCCTTCAACAAACAAATATCTTCCACAAGTCTTCTAAATTGCGATGTGGAACGTCCTTGCGCGAATATTCCGTGTTCCTATTGTAAAATGACATTACAGTATACATTGCTACTTAAAAATTATAGATTCGATATGATCGAGTTACAGGAACGGTTATGCCTATTTTTACTGTTAACGTTATACGAGTATATCGCCGATTTGGATGAAATCATTAATATTTTTAGAAAATATTTTTTTTTAACCATGATTTCCTTACTGTAACTTAAACCAAAGGAAAAATCATAGAATCAATAGGATTAGCGTAAAGAATGTTGAATTATTATGATCTAAATGGAAATTGCAGAGAGAAATTGAAAATTGAATTATACCCTCACGCTGGAGATAACGATGACAAGGTAGTGCTAGGAGTTTCATGTCGTTCATCCTATCTACATCAATCTAGACGTAATATGTCAAGAACATTCATACCATTTTCTTCCCTACGATTTACGCTTTAAATAAAACACGTCATTTTTAACAATTTTGTAGAAACAGAACTTAAATGATACGTTCAAAATGTAAATTAAAATTTTATTATAAATATTTTATATTTTATAAAATATGACATAGCATTAAACGAAATTATTTTAACTAGATTTATCACGTTTTTTTTAGTATTCGAGAATATATTTTTGGAAATTCGACGTTTCGTACGCTTTACTGCTACAGGTAGGCAAATACGGTAGTTGACAATGTTTTATACAGACGTTCGAATTTTCGTTTCTTAATTTCTTCCTAAAGGAAAATATATGAAAGTCTGTTTAAGAGTTAAATTTAAGCTAGAAACGTCGCAGGTAATGAATTTGCCGAATACCGAAATATTAACCCTAATCGCCTAATATTCAGCGGCTGAAAATTTGGTAAAATATACATGCAAATACGATGAAAATAGCAAATATCGTTATACCACTATTTTGAAAAATCTTTTAGAAATTGATTTGTGATGATTCAAATAGATTCACTTGGTAAGAATTCTTTTTTACCAGTAAAACTTATACCTACGCCTATAAAACTTATAAACTGGACAGTTTTAGCTACTGCTATAAACAAAACGCATGTGTGAGTTTGCTGCGACATTTATCTATGGTCAACAAGCCATATGGTGTACATTGTATAAAAGGTTCATTTTCAGAAGCGGATATTATTATTACTTAGAAAAGGACAACATTTGCTATCGTTAAATGGCGAAAAAATATTTTTATTTTTCATTACTTGAAATTACTGGTATAAGGTTATAAATTTGTGATGAAGACAAATATTTTTTTGAATAAGAGTGCTTTTATCATCGGTTGTATACCGCCGAATAGTATTTGGCCTAAATGCTGAATATTAAAAAAAAATATGGAATACCGAATAGCAGCCAAATATTCATGGCATCTCTGATCTAATCCTTTTCATGGGAATGTAACGTAAAGGAGTGTTTGGAACAAGAAAGCCTTTTATTGCGTAAGTTTATTCGCAATTTCGTAAAAGTCTTTGACGAAAGTTCTTTAAATACATAAAGGCCAATAGGTATATGTACACGTCAACATGTACATTTACACATGTACTTTACATGTACTTTTTAAATATCAACTACAATAACATATATACGTGATAATAGTTTAAAAAATCTACTTAAATTTACATTGTAAATAAATTTGTGACGGTTTAGCATTTGTGGTACCTGTCTCAGGTCGGAGGGATCAAGTTTGTATTTCAGACTAGTTGATGCCCGTAACTTCGTTTACGAGGACTTTATGACCTATGCCATACTTTTTCTATTTATCCATCGTTGACATTGAAAGTTGGGCCCTAAATTTTATTTAATATTAATTACTCGTAGATTATGTTACTGTATATCTCTAAGTAGCATATTATACAAACTGTATAATACGTTATTGTATACAATTTTTGATAATATCTATACATCTATACACTGTCTTCTTAGATCTAAGAAATGAACAAAATTAAAAGTAATGATTCCACTTGAGTGGGGTAAACTTCACGATCATAATGTTTACAATCATGCTGCTTTTCCATCTCAAAAATTGTTTTTTTGTAAAAAATATTTAATGTACAGACACACTGTTTACTATTTTATTATAGTATGAATAAATGATGACTATCGTAAAATATTTGACGAATCAAACTGACGTCGGAAATGAAAATGGGTTTTTTCAGTTATAAGTTTTGGATAAAAACAATATAAGTATGTAACATACTAGGTTTTCGTTGCTTTATAAGTAAGCAAAAAAAGGAGAAAATAACTTTACATAATGTTAAGGTTTTTAATATTATTTTTTATAAGAAATAAAAATGAAATAAACGTTTATATGTAGAATACATTGATCTGCAAAGAAAAATTAAAATAGTAAAAAGTATATTTGTGAACATATATTTCAAGTGGTGTATTAAAATCAATTCCATCATAAATAAATGTGTAAAAATGGGAGCCTATTTTGGGAATATATTTCCAGTTCCAGACTATTGACTTCCGAAAAAGGAATTAAGATCGGAACGGATGCCAACAGCTTTGCATTTATTGGTATTTTATTTTCTCCAACTAATGCCTCAAGTATCCATGTTTGTATTTGAAATATTTCTTTAAAAAAAAGAAGTACAGCATTGTTTCAAATCATGACACAAAATACGGCACACGCCGTTTTTATAACATTTCTCAATACAATATTTTTATAGCATATGTAATATCCTTGTCAGGATGCCAGGATTACGAGAAACTACACATTACTTTATAAGACTTTTAAACGATTTGGTAATTATGTATATCTTCAAACGCAAAAGTAGCGAATTTTGCGTAGGGAAATACATTCTGCTCATTGACTTGTAGTAAAATATTGGCTTGAAGTTGAAATAAAATGCGGAATTTTACTTTTTTATTGGTGAATCAAATCCTAAACACGGAATAGTAGCTGTGTTATAGTAGCTGTAACTCATGTGTAACAAATTTACGCTGTTCAAATATGCATAAGGATTAATTATATACTGGTAGACACGATGATATGCAGAATCAACGTTGTCGTAGCAACGTGTCTGTCACTATTTATTTTGTTATTATATTTTTCTTCTAAAGCATTATTATCCCTCTGACTTTGCTAAAAGATATAAATATCATTTTACAATTTTATTTGTGCAAAGCGCGGCGTTGAGTTCCGCCATTCAACAGGCAATACCTCAACTCGGCGGAAAGTGGGGTATGGAAAACTTAAGAGAACGGAGTATCTTACAACTAGGTTATTAGGTCTGTTTAAGCTGTTAAATGCTACAGCGTGAAGCTAAATAAACAAACATGTAAAGTATCTATTATTAAAGGACTTTGCACAGTAATTGTTATGACTAAAATATAATAGTAGGTACTCTTACACTTAGCCTTGCTGACTTTTTAAATGTAATGATGAATTAAATAAACGTACAGTACATAACTTTAAATATCATCATCATAAACAATTTTGTAGTGCACGCAAAATCAGGGTTTTAATCAGGGTCCATCTGTTTTTGCCTTTTTTTCTATTGATAAAGGATAGCAAATGAGCAAAAAGGCCACCTGATGGTAAGTGGTTACCTTCGCCCATGGACATCTACAACAACAGAAGTGTTGTAAATGCGTTACCGACCTACGAATGTATGCCGCTGTAGTCTGCCGTGGAAACCACCACATTCTGGGGAAAGGAAGATGGAAATAGGAAAAAATAATATAGCAATAAATACTTTAAGTATGGTTCTTAAATTTTTATAATCTTCTTATTAAATTCAACAAGCAATCTTCATCATATGTCAAAAAGCCAGCCATCATTTTCCCGCCTTTTTATTGTCCTTCCCCTCACGTTCAGAAATATCAAAAAAAACTTTCATATTAATTTTAAAATATTAATCACAAAATATAAATATCAAATATTAGCTACTAAATTTAGCACAATTATTTTATGCAAGTATTTTAAATAAAGTAAATGTTTAATAAAAAAAACGCTACTACGCTACTGTTGATAGTGGTTATTATGATCCACATATAAAAGCTTTGTATGAGAAAACCTTTTAATATCGGTTGATTCCCTTCGTAGTTTATTCCTCTGTACTAAACTATGTCGGCACATTGAATATATTAAGGATATTATATAGAATATTTTAGGGAGATAACAAGCAGTAACAGAATATGAATCTGTGATTTTTATTTTTGTCGCCTATTTGTATGTTTGTATAAACATACCTTTGGACCAACAGTAAGGATTTAAATGAAACTTTTAGGTTTTATAGCTATTAGGCCAGGGCAGGGTATAATTGATTTTGAAGACTAGAGCATCTGATGTAGAACCATAATAAATTAGGTAAACTATAAAAAATAAAGAAAAGTTCCTGTACCTGATGTACACCTGAGGAAAAACTTAATAATCCAGCAAAACAAGAGGCCTTAAAAGAAATATTCTCTACAGGAAATGCCGCCTTATCAAAAGTTGTTTATCTTGAATGAGCTCTTTGTTTGTTTATCTTGATATTAATTTTCCATTGATCTGGAAAATCTCGAACAAAATCATCACAGATCAGCTACACTATGAGAAATCAGTAAATAGTACATTGACAAAAATTGCTAAGTATGAAAGGTTTTAATTTCGATGAATAAATAAAACCATCGTAAATTAAATAATAAAATTAAAGAGTTTTAAAAATGTGTGACGTTGAGTTTAACAAATGCCTCAATAACAAATGTCTCGAATTCGGTTTCTAAGCAGGGAACTAAATCTGAACAGTTGGCTCAAATTATTTATCTTCTATGCAAAAAACTCAAAGCTTGCTTAAAGAATAAAAGATAGATAGTGTGCTACTATAACATATACGGAAATAGCGTATCATTTTGTATATACTTAATAACATAAGCTAGAAGTACCACTATGTGGTAATGCCGGTATGATTTTGGGTCCGAATATAGTGTCAACGGGTGGTAAATGTAGACATAAAGTCCGCGCAAATTGTTTAGCGAGCATCAACTAATTACAAATAAATATGTAATAAATTCAAAATTTTTCCCACATCTACCAAACACCATTAGTGAAGAATGTAAAGGATTGTATAGATAGTGTGGAGTCAAGAATTAAATAATTTGTCTCATTTTATTTTACATTTATACTTAAACTAAAAAACTGAAATATCTATTTTTAAATTTTCATTGTATTCATTGTTATAGAAATTGTACCCTTATAAAAATATAATAATATAAATGTTATATACTTTTAATTTCCTTGAGTACTTTTTCAGAGAGAACATATAAAGTATTACGTTAAATTAAACTCACGAAGCCATCACGAAGCATATCAATGACATGTTGGTGGACTCTAACATTCATTGCTATGCAGATGATAGTACGGTGGACGCTGTATACTCCGGCCGCGCAGGTCTTTCTCGGGAAAACGTTGACGAGTGCCGAAAAAAACTTGTGTCTTCTGTTGAGGCATCCCTCGGGAATGTCTCTTCATGGGCTGAAAGGAACCTTGTTAAATTCAACCCCTTGAAGACACAAGTTTGCGCGTTGACCACCAAGAAAACCCCATTTGTCGTGTCACCAGTTCTCAAGAACACTCCTCTTAAAGCCGCGCCCAGTATCAGCATATTGGGCCTTAGCGTTTCGAGTGAGTGCCAGTATCGCGATCATCTGGAAAGCAAGGCCAAGTTGGCCTCGAAGAAACTGGGTGTTATCGCCAGAGCGAGACAGTACTTCACGCCAAAACACCGTTTGGCCCTGTATAGGGCTCAGGTTCGGCCTCATATGGAATACTGTTCTCACCTCTGGGCTGGTGCACCCCAGTATCAGCTTGAACCATTTGATCGCATACAACGCAGAGCCATTCGAATCGTTGGGGACCCGGTAATCTGTGCAGGGCTTGACACTTTGGCGTTGCGTAGAGACGTGTCCTCGTTGTGCGTTCTCTATCGCATATATCACGGGGAGTGTTCTGGGGAATTGTTTGACCTGATTCCTGCCGCAGGATTTTCAAACCGCACAGTACGCCACAAGCTTAAATACCATCCACACCACCTGGATGCGTGGCACTCCAGTACTGTGCGGTTTCGAAGGAATTTCCTTCCACGTGCCACTGAACTGTGGAATGGCCTACCTGCGGCAGTTTTTCCAGGTCGATACGAAATGGGTACCTTCAAAAAGCGCGCCTACTCCCACCTCAAAGGCCGGCAACGCCCCTGTAGCTCCTCTGGTGTTACACGGGGCCGTGGGCGGCGGGGATCACTTACCATCAGGTGACCCGAACGCTCGTTTGCCTTGTCCTTTCCATAAAAAAAAAAAAAAAAGCCATCGTGGCTTAGTGTCTGATTACAAGCGCGATGGTTGTGGGTTCGTCCACTCGGGAGAATAATTATATTCAATTATCTTCAATTTCCCGCTGTGGTAACACAATTTTCGATGTTGGACTAATGCGTAATGTCTGTCTCTCGAAAATTAGGTACATATGTAAGTGAGGGAGAACTACTTGAAATTCAGGAATATGAAGAAAATATTGATGTATCCCAAAATTATATAATTACCGAAAAGAAATAATGATGACAATTTCAATCGATTTGAGCATGTCATTATGTAGTACCCGCTTAATTAGATAGGTACAAGGTTACACTCGCATAAACAATGCTGTGTAATAATTGTTATGTTAAGTATATTGCTTATAACTAGACGATATCATAAGTATTAAAGATATGGATTGTGGATTTAAATCTTATTTTATGTTTCAACTTGATATATTACAATTCATCCATAGAAAACGCCAAATTAGGTAAAGATTTTACTTTCGCTCTACGCGTCATCACCGCTGCCATATTTTAAATTTAATTCTAGACGATACCTTTACGGTTCGATATTTTTATACAAAATATAGTTCGATAAACTTTAATGGTCATAGAATTTCAATAAACTTCGATGTTCAATCAAATCAAATCATGCAGGCAAGATTTATGAAATTAATGGTAAACGAAAAGTAAACTTACGTATCAGTAGCGTATCCTCTCTATATACATAGGTACCTGATAAATAAGAGACTTGTGAAAACCAATAATTTGAACCTTTATGTTCTTCAAATGTTTTATAGTTATATAAATGATCAATTAGCAAGATAGAATGTTAATGTAAAGGTATAGACAAATACAATCACAAATTTTAGGTTAAGCTACTAAAGGAAACATCAAACATACACATACATACGGTATATAAATTAAATTTATATGAAATCATTCATACATTCAGTTTTTGTACAGAATAATTATTGCCTTCAAATAAGTACATAGTACCAGGGACGAATTGTTACCAATTCGTCACACAAGGTGAAGAACAATTAAATATCTTATAGGTTAATTAAACATAGACATAGCCGCGTGCTCAGTCAAGTCAAATTCTTCTCGTCATGCAGCAGTTTAACAGTATGTGTAATATAGTTATATTACACGAATAATTTGAAGTCATTTTGGCTTCTTCAAAGACAACTGAATATTTATTTAACGTGAATTTAGCTCATTTATTAAAATGTCTTACCTTTGCAATGAACAAAATAGTAAAATGTATGCAACAATGGTTTAGCGAATGTATTTACCTCTGATTAGAATAACAAGATGCATAAAATCTCTGGTTCCGCCAGAGGCCAGTGGGTCATATTAAAAAAAAAAGAAGAAAAAAAACCTTTACTAGAATTATAAATTTCGTAGTAAGGCTTTATATGGTTGAAATTATGGTATTATAAGTCTGTATCTTTTCTCATTGATTTTCTGACATAGGTATAGATGAAACACCTAACTAGGTATGAATAAGTTCTCGATGACCCAGGAAATTAAAACTTTAAATAATATGTAAACAGCTGTACAAATAAAAAAAAATTAAAACTAATTTACTGTTAACTTTTAATTTGTTTTTATTTATGTTTGTTACTTTAAAAGTGGAATCTTCTATCCTGTGTTTCTATACAATTTAGAAAACATTTTAAACAATCCACTGAGAAAGGTATGATCACTATTTTTAAAAAGAACGCAAAAATGTCTACACCGTAGTAACAATTTCAATATTTCCCGTAATTTTATTATGTTATAAAATTAGGATGTAGGTAGATCACGTAAAAGTAGGTAATGGGGCCATAGTAGTGCAGTACAGCATCTGTTTCCGAGAAGCTTATTTTTAAATAAGCTGATGATGATTTACATTTCTCCGTTCTGGTAAGACAATGTGCGGCGTTGAGTTCCGCTATTTAACACGCATTGTCTCGAAATCGAGCGGAAAGCAGCGAACGGACTTGTCTTGATACTTGGTTCTCTATGGCTTCCCTGCTATGCGGGATGAATCGTGCAGCTGCTTCATGAACGTAAAAGTATGGGAAACAATTAGTACTTCTATCCCCGTCTTGTCATTTATTAACTACAAATTTTCATCTTCAAAAGATTCTTTATATTTACGTCAATTGTCTATCTCGCATGGCATACAAAGAAAGACCACGGAAAAGCATGGCTTAAATGCACAATTAGGTTCAATAGTAGCAGCTCTACGGTTTGTTTCGCACAACAGTGGGGCTGTCAGGGAGAGAGCAAGGTAATAATTAATCATATTCATATGAAAATCATTGATACATTACAGTTTTTGTATTGAAAAATTGCCTTCAAATAACAACGCCAGGGTCGAAATAGTAACACAAGGTGAAGCTTTATTTCGCACAACAGCAGATTTGTCAGAGAGGACCTAGTGGAAAATCCGTTCGCCGTTTTTGTTTCGAGATTTTGTAGCGGAACTCAACGCCGCAGTCCTCACGAGTGCTAACACTGTTACACTGCGCCACGTTGTACGTCGTAAAAGCTGGCCAAGCCAAACTCTAGTCTCAAATATTTACTTTACTTAACTTCACGCTTTGTCCCTAGCGGGGTAGTTAGAGAGAATTTATTTACTAATTAATGTATTTCAGAATTGATTACAGAGATTGGCACCTAATTTTATCTTAATTCTATCAGCAGCGAAGTCTACAATCTCGGATATCTTAATAATTGAACTTGACTTCCACTTTCATATTTATTTTATTACGAGTACATAGAAAAAAAATAGATTACATTAAACTAATTTAAGCAAAGCGAAAACTTATTATAAAAAATGAATAGGTACTTACATTGTACATACAATAAAAGTCTTCTGGTTAATTATGTGTAATATGTATATTATAAATATATAGCTGACCGCTACGTGCTGGCTATCATCGCCGTGACGTCACGAGCGTGTATATAGGTGGTTGCGCGTGAGTTTGATAAATAGTCGGAACTAAGACGCGGTTAGCAACCCTCAAAGAGCAGAAAAGTATAGTTTTTTAGTGACTGGCCCACGTGATCCGGGCAAAAGGTAGGGGCCATAAAAATATTACTTGGAGGTTAAATTTAGATATAAAGTTGTAAAAAATTGTGGTAGATTTCCATTTTAACCTAAATGTCCGTATAAGTTACAGTATCAATTTATTTTATTTGTGTTTTTTGGTTTATCAAGTGGTGATTGTTTTATAATAATAAGGTAAAATAAAATGTTACTTCACTAATATTTCAAATACAATTAACACTTTAAATAAATTTAACAACTTGTTAACATTAAAATTTTAGTGAAAAGCAAATAACTACTATTACTAGTAAAACAAAAAATATAAAGGACATGAAATTGTTGAAACAATATGGAATTATGTTAAAATTTACCTATAAAATTTTTAAATAAGTCACCCTGAAAATCATTAAGAATTTACATACACTCGTACCTAAAAAATAACTACACGTTATAATTATAGAGATTCTAATATTATTAACTGAGATTTTAACTTGGGCATTCTAATATTATAACTTTAAATTGCAAATTAAAAATTTGCCAAGAAATTGAAAGCATTAATTTTTATAAAAGGGCTTTGCATAGGTTTTTTTTAATATTGCGAAATACTAATTAAAATATAACCATATTTTTTTTTTTTAAATTATAAACTAGAAGGACAACGTTTAAAATGTATTTTTTGCTTATTGTTTTTATTATCCTGGTTGTCCTATCAAGAACATCAGGTTGATACTATGATAGTATTGTATTGTCATCGGATTACGAGACGTGTGCAAATTTTCAAACAACGGACAATTGGGTCAAAATAGTTTTGCAAGATTTTTATATAAACAAATATCTTTCTAGAAATTTATATAGATTTTCTATAAGGAATAAAATTTAGACATTTTGCTTTGATTCTAGAACTTACAGTATTACAGACGATGATATATATTTTTTTAATTAAGTAATTAAAAATTTGTGATTATTAAATGTTATAGAATAAAAAAATATAGATACCAGTCTATTAAAAACTTAAACGTTTCCTAAAAGTAATTTTGTAGAGGATCTAATTTAAATAAAGTTTAATTCTCATAGTTTTGAAGCAAGTTTCGTTGTCGGAAAACATTATTTCTTTGCAAATAGAACTTTAAAATGAAAAAAATATTCAATGAAATATTGAAAAAAATGATAATAGGTTACGGAAGTAATTAGCGCTAAACAATTAATTAAATCAAGATATGATTTATATTTAGCAATCGTAGGGAAGGAAGCGGTGTTCAATCGGCTAAGGCAGTAGCCTTAAGCCTTATATAGCACGCAATAAATGTATGACATACATATAATCTTGAACTTATATATGAGTAATAAAATCACTGTATTATAGTACCAAGATTATTATATAGGTAGGTTGTATCCTTTGATTTAACTAGTAATGGCAGTCTAAGTTTGTTAGGAAATTAATATTTCATTAATTTTTGTACCAACTAACAAAAATATATTTGTTAAATACCTAATTCGTGTAACTAATATCTATTTTGTGTATTTTTTTTGTTAGTAAAGTTATTTCTTATATAGTTACATTTTTACTGATAACATTTATATTTAAAAAATAATATCACGCATGCAAAATATTGAAAATTATAAATTGCAAAATTAACTAAAAGTGCGAAATTATTTAAATTTAATATTTTATTACTTTTAATAAAGAATGTCTAGCTTAATGGTTCTATAACTCATCCTTGCCTTGTAGTTACATTGAAACTTGAAATAGTATTTATAATCACATTCACTAGAAACGTGATTCTGGTTTTAACTTTCTGCATCATCCCGCTTATTTCCATTTAACAAGGTAGACACAGAGGGTCTAGTGTCAAGACACTTCGCTTCTCCGCTTTACGCCCGAAATAGACACATTGCGGCGGAACGGAATACCGTCCTTACTCTTACCAGAGAAGGGAAATGACAATAATTTTGGTTCGGTGAGGATAAAAGCTAAAACTACCATGTCACCAGTCAGCAGCTAATGAGTGGCGATATGTCACTGCGCCAAACTTATACAGTGGCTCAAATATAAGCATTTCTAAAAACTACCTTCGTGGCTATGGCTAACATAGATTTTATCTAAACAGTACCATATATACAAAAAAATATATGGAATAAAAATAAAAATTAAACTGGAGCACGTCATACAGAGCTAGTAGTAACATAATAAAAAAACTGGTTTTTATTGTTCAACAAAATATATACTCACCGTGTGATATGTTATGGTGAAGCTTTATTTCCCATAGTACATTTATGTACGTACGTGACTCTAATCCAGACTCACTTGTTGCTATTTAATAAAAGCACTATAAGAATATCAATTGTGTCTAATTGTAGGTAATACTTTAAATATCTTATATGGATTTTGCCAACCAATGGTAAAAATGCTAATATTATTATTATTTTTTTAACTTCACGCTGTAACCCGCATATAGCAGGGTAGGCAGAGGGAACCAGAGAACCTAGTGTTAAGGCACTCTATTCTCTTTCAATTCCGTTCCCCACTTTCCGCCGAATTGAGGCATTGCGTGTTGATCGGCGGAACTCAACGCTGCGCTTTGCCTTGTTACCAAACCCAAGAAATCAAAATACTAAATTTTACATTTCCTGGAGTGGGAATCGAACCCACAACCTGTCGCGTTTACAATCGCACGCTTGTGCATCTGCGCCACGACAGGCGTATTATTAAATTAATTGTCATATACAGCATCATCATATACTACATACATACATCATCATACAATACATAAACGTATTTTTCTATGATATTCAATAAAAGTTGATTGTTTTCTTTAAATGCTTGTATAATTTTCTTATTAATAGACCAATCAAAATGAGCTATACTGCCGCCGAAAATGCAATTGGAAGCAGCACATGGGCAGCGACCAACTTGTTTTACATAGCGTTGGTGCCAGCCATCATCCTATGGTACACCTACTGGCGTATGTCTAGGAGACACCTATATGAGCTCGCAGAAGAATTAGCCGGCCCTAAAGGATTGCCGCTCATAGGAAATGCTCTAGAATTTACTGGGGGTTCAGACGGTAAGTTTTAAAAAACATTTTTTAAGTACATAGTAATATTTATATTATTTTGGATGGTTAAACTTAACTCCGAAACTTTACTAAGCTCTATCGCCAATATAATGAACAGGTACAATATCATTGTCAAAAAGAACTAAGATTCAAAGTAATCTTTTACTCTGAATATGCGTAATATACTTTCAAGCGTTTTATTTTGTTTTTATCATCTTAAGAAAATCAATTATCATTAAAGGGAGCAAGGTATATAATACATATACTATAATACTTTTACAAACTTGAGGTATTGAATCGTTAATTAAACATTTGATCATTTTATATTTACGTATCAGTCAGAAATAATTATACGGATAATTGCGTATCGTATATTCCATTATAGGTATATTATTTTTTGTTCTGAATAAATCCATAGCAATAATCTTATGCTATAGTAATAAAAAAATATATACGTTAATATCACAAAAAATAATAGATTGTTACATTTTATTCATTTTAATTGCTATAACTTGCTAGTTAGTCAGAGATACAGGTTATTTTATCTATCAATTTTAATGATGCTTTCAATATTTTTAATATCATGTCCAAAGGTTTAAGTTAAGAAAAGTAATAAATATTCATTATATGTCATTACTTCTTAAAATATTTCTGGACAGTAGCTTTTCTTAGCAGTATTGCTTTCTGAGGTGGTAGGCTTAAATCCAAGTGACAATTCAGATATGCTTACCAAAGTGTAAAAACATTTTTATGTGTTGTTCGATAGAAATTTTCAACAAAATCATCAAAAGGAGCGAAGAATTCAAAGAAGAACCTTGTGTGAAAATTTGGATTGGACCAAGACTTCTCGTATTCTTGTACGACCCTCGCGACGTTGAGCTTATTCTTAGCAGTCATGTGCATATTGATAAAGCTGAAGATTACAGATTCTTCAAGCCTTGGCTAGGAGATGGTCTTCTTATTAGCACTGGTGAGATTTTCCACTTAAATATATATTATTTCTTGTGCTTTATTACTGATTTTAATTTTATGTACACATACAATACGATTAATATATTTGGATTGTTTTAGTACTACCACTTAATATTGTATGTTTCTAAATAATTTAGTGAGTCTCAACGATAGCCAACCAGCTAAAATATTCCCGCAAATCGATGGAATACTAATAAGATTTAGAGATTTTCTGAAGGTTATGTAGTATTCGTGAATGTTGTTAACGTGTATCAACAGGATACTATTACCAAAACTAATATGTTTTGAACAAGCAAATTATATAGTTTTTATTTTCTGTAGAATATTTGGTTCTATTAAAATATAAGAATAGAACAAGAACTACATTTACAAAAAATATAATTTTTATTTAATTTATTAGCATTCGTAATATCAGACTGTTTTTCCTTAAGGTCAAAAATGGCGTTCTCATCGCAAATTGATCGCCCCTACATTCCACTTGAATGTTCTTAAGAGCTTCATAGATTTGTTTAACGCTAACTCTAGAGCTGTTGTTAACAAACTGAAGAAAGAAGCTGGAGAATTCGACTGTCACGATTACATGAGTGAATGCACCGTGGAAATCCTTCTTGGTAAGTAAACTCGACACTATATAAAACTTACTTAAATTATAAAGTTAATTCTTTAATTAGCATTAATTGATATAGAGTCGTCCAATGTGCAAAAAAAATTAAGAGTTCGTACCTAAGAAACGAGATTTTCGTCGTAAGTTATAATTTAGTATGATAATATTATAATAATACAATTTTCATTATGCAAAAATTCATTGAAGCCTTCTCTTACCTCATTTCCTGTGTGATGTTAGGTATTTTCGGTAGAACAAAGTAAATCACCTTGCATATTTGCAAATCCATTCCATTTATTAGAGATGTAATTAAACAATGAAGATATTAAATTGTATAAAGTTTTTACATATATATAGTAATAAAACATTTTAACTTTTAGATATTACAATATTTGCAGGTAAAAGAATATATGTAGATTGAAGTCAGTTTAACTAATGTGTTATAAGTAGGTGTCATCTGTAATTAAATTTTATAGTAGCAAAATTAATCATACAAAAAAGAAATACTTAACTAGAAAATTGATTTATACAAAAATATTATAATATTTTTTGTGCATTTTTCGTGCATCTTTTCGTTCTCTATTATTTCATGAAAATAAAAATGTTATATAATATAGCCAACATGGGTTGCAGTGACTTTATAGGCCTAATACTAGACTGGTACTAAATTTTCGAGTTATGCTGTTGCTTTGCAAAATATTTTTATAATATTGCTTTTTTTTTGGGAAAAAATCCTTTAGTTATTGTTTTATGAAATAAATAAAGCAAGTAATTGTGACAACTAGCAACAATGGTTTTTGAGTAAATAAATATTACTTACATTAAACCCAAGCTTAAAAATAAAAAAAAAACTATAATCGTTTTAGCAAATAAAAAATTAAAAGCAATTGCAAAATATATCATAAACATACATTTATGCTTAAGGAAAATAAAGTTATTAAACATTTTACCTTCATAATTTTTAACGCTATCATATAATATCGATCACAATCTCAAGGATCTGCCACGAAATGGCTTAGATGTAAAACAATTTATACCTCAAGTCACGTAAGCGAGTTAGTGACAACTTGCCGCCTTGCCCCATCTGACCGCTTGTACTTGAAACTCCACCACTATTCCATATACATGTGCAAAACAAGGCAAACCTACTTACTCTACAATTTCCTAGCGTCGCACCTTGAAATCATTAAATGTGTTATTAGCTATCCTTGTCCCTTTAAATCATATCCTTTTAAAAGACTGAGCATATCTATCAATTCTTTTTACTATTATTTATATGAAAAATATATTTAATAATTTTTAATATAAAAATGAACAAGGAAAAGGATTTAAATAAATAATAGAAGATATAAAATTAGAACAAAACAATACATTAAAAACGTAACTATTTCAACATCGACCTTAATATAAAATGCGTAGAGTAGAATCACGTTTAAGTGATTCATGATGACATAAGGAAAAGTGAATAGTGGACATTAAGTGTCAAGTTTAGCGACCCCCCGCAACTACACGTAATGCTAATGGGCGATAATCGCCATACATAGACGCCGGGTTACTTGTGTTTATTAAACGATCTAATCATGATTACGAAAAGTGAAATTTAATGAAGACAATAACCAAATTATAGTGGTAGTATGCATATTATGCGGTAAAATAAAAACAAATTTTGTCTTGCAGAAACTGCTATGGGTGTTAGTAAGAATACTCAGGACCAAAGTGGATTTGAATATGCTATGGCTGTAATGAAAATGTGCGACATCTTGCATTTAAGACACACTAAGATCTGGCTTAGACCTGACTTGTTGTTTGGTTTCACTCAGTACGCTAAACTACAACATAAGCTCCTCGACATTATTCATGGTTTAACTACCAAGGTATCTATTTTATGTTGTATAAACAATTTATCTATTAAAACAAAGGTAGAGTTTATATAATATAAAGGGAGCTTTAATCACTTCATAGAAAAATATAGTAACTCTTTTTTTAGGTTATTAGCAAGAAAAAAGAAGAATTCAAATCTGGTAAGAAACCAGTAATCGTTGAAACTGAAACTAAAGAAATCCCTTCCAAAGTGACTTCCGTTGAAGGTTTATCTTTCGGACAATCATCTGGTCTCAAAGACGATTTAGATGTTGATGATGATGTCGGTCAGAAGAAACGTCTAGCTTTCCTTGACCTCCTCCTTGAAAGTGCTCAAGGTGGAGTGGTAATTTCAGATGTAGAAATCAAAGAACAAGTAGATACTATCATGTTCGAGGTTTGTATACTTTATACATTATCTAATAGCTTTACGCTATTTAAGCATAACGTCCTTTCATGTATAGTATGTCACAAGACTAATATAAAGGGTGTCCCAAAATTAACGCAAGATTTGACTTTGCCGCCATTTGCTATTATATTCATTATTCATTCGCTATTAAAAGACTAAAATGGCATTTTATATTTAATTAAAATTTTGTTTTATTTTTGGGACACCCTATATTTAAAACAGAAGATTGAATGTAGATACAAAGCAAAATTAAAATAAAAATACAATACGCTATAAGAGTAAAATATACAAATTAAAAAGGACTCACGGGTTGATGTTTGGTTCACGGATCCACGGTATCGCATATTTAAAAGCATATTTGAAACCATTTTTTATAACTAAACTATTTAAGTATTCGTTCAAATTATTTATAACATTTAAATATCTGCCCGTAGTAATATGGGCATGTTTAATATTTACATACTAGTAAATATATAAAATAAATAAAATATTTTCTTATGTACAGGGTCACGATACTACTGCAGCTGGCAGCAGTTTCTTCTTATCTATGATGGGAATTCACCAAGATATTCAACAGAAAGTTATGGAGGAATTAGATCAAATATTCGGGGACTCGGATCGCCCTGCGACTTTCCAAGACACCTTGGAAATGAAATATTTGGAAAGGTGTCTTATGGAAACTCTGAGAATGTTCCCCCCTGTACCAATTATTGCACGTCATCTCAGACAGGATATCACTTTGCGTAAGTATAAATATTACTAGCTTATATTTTTTTATGATCAATAAAGATTTTTTTTATTTATTTATATTTAACTATTAGTAGAAGTTATAACTTTGAAATGTTGAAATGTATTGATTTTTTATTGTAATAATTAAAATATGTACTTTGTTCCATTAATCTATTTACAAGCATTTATCACAATTAAAACAATTGTACATATAAGCACATAAGAAGTCATACGCCATTAAATATAATAAAAAAAATATGCGTAAAATGAAGTCATGTAAAAATATTTTTCGTAGCATCCAACGGCAAAAAAGTACCAGCTGGTGCCACAGTTGTAGTTGCCACGTACAAGTTGCACCGTCGTCCAGACATTTACCCCGAACCTGAAAAGTTCAACCCAGACAATTTCCTTCCCGAACGTTCTGCCAATCGTCATTACTACGCTTTCGTACCTTTCTCAGCTGGACCAAGGAGCTGTGTCGGTAAGTGTTATTGCGCCATAAATATGAAATTATTCTTGTCTCATAAAAACTAATAAATCATAAAAATATAAAGGTTGACAGGTAACTTTATGATTAATGAAATATTATTACATCATGTACAAATGAAATAATAATCACTGTTGGAAGAGTTTATTTTAGTATTAAAATATAGAAGTATGAGGTCTACTTAAAAATTGTATATCAAATTAGTTAGTCGACATCATACTCGCTGTTTCTTAAATGGACAGAAAGCAAATTCTAATCAGTTGCTCTAATCATTTCCTTTTTAAGCGATGCTATTTTTTATAGTTAACATATAATGTGTTTTTAAGGTCGTAAATATGCAATGCTGAAATTGAAGATTATTCTGTCGACCATCCTGAGGAACTTCCGCGTCATCTCTGATCTTAAAGAATCCGACTTTAAACTACAGGCTGACATCATCCTCAAACGTGCCGAGGGTTTCAAAGTGCGCTTAGAACCACGCAAGAGAACTGCTAAAGCTTTTTAAAAATATTTATTTAAAAATTTATTACCTAAATGTAACTGTGTGCACATTTTTACAGTGTCTAGTTTTAAAAATGTGATACCTGTACTGACTAAATTATTATTAATTTAATTACAACGAAAGGTGGAATAAGGGTGGCAGAACTCATATCATGGGGTCGAAGACGGTAAAAACGATGAAATTCGCTCATTTTTTATAAACAAAGAATTGTTATTTAATATAATATGTTGTAAATAGCTTTATAAATCATTATAAGGTTCATGAAAAATAAATAGTTAAAAATAATTAAATGAGTTTTAATTAAATAGAATTTCAAGTTCACAAATTACAAATATTTTAAATTACTCTAATATTCTTTTTTCGGCTTGACCACGTCTTGTTGACTGCTTCTTAACTTTGTTACATCCTCGACGGTATATATTCGATGCAACATAGCATTAGCTTCAGAATGTTCATCAATCATTTTTTTCCTTTCTAATTGTATCCTGAAAATATTTTTGGAAAAAAAAAGTTTTATTCAACCTCGTGAAAATTATTTGATATTGCAAATTGATAAAATAACCACAATTTTCCGTAACATATTAAGGATTAAAATATACATAAAAAACGCAAAAGATAACATTCTGATGACAGTAATTAATACCAGTATAAAAGCTTAATCAGCAAATATTATATTGCCCAAGTATTTTTATTTTGTCAAAACATACAAGAATTATTTTAAAAATGGTAGAAATTAAATGTTTAGTTTTATACTGAAATCATTTTTAATATTGTTCTATTATATCGCACTATAAGTAATTTTGAAATAATTAAAATTGCTTATTAATTTAGATGTAAATCAAAATGATGTAGAAACATTATACAAAGAGAATTATACTTTTAAATAATATTTTTATGTACTTTAATACATCCAATGGTGATCGGTTATGTTCAGGGCATAAGCATGGAATACACTCGTGGTGCTGTGTGGACACCCACCATCCTGCACGTGTTAACTTCCATTCTATCGTTTTGATTTTTGCTACTGAACATTGACCTGCCTTTTTTAGCAAATTAAAATACGTCGCCATTAGTTCTTGACCTGGTATGCATAAATACATTTAAACAATTACAATTAGAATAAAGAATTAAAATTATTAGAATAACAGCAAATACAATATAAAAAAGTGGTGTCACCTTTGTATACAATTGATAAAATTGTAAAAAGTTAAATTTTGTGGACAGATTATATTTATAAAAGATATTATTCAACCCAGAAAAAAGAGGCAACATTTTTGATTCAATTTTCTATTTATTGGTTATAATTTTGTTCATTCATAATCTTACCGAACGAAAACTAGTCTATATATTAAATTGTTTTTCGAGATGCATCACCGATATATACTTTATACTTATTTTATTTTATTTCTTTTTTTATTAATAACGGACGGCAAACGAACAGAAGGACCACCTGATGGTAAGTGGTTACCTTCGCCCATAGACATCTACAACACCAGAGATGTTGTAGATGCGTTGCCAACCTAGAGGATACTGATGGAAGGGGGGACAATGTAGTAGTCCACTATCAGAACCACCACATTTAGGGGAAAGGATGGGTGGGAAAGGGGAAAATCTGGCTTACATGCCATCGAACCGGAACACATCATTAGATATTTGGCGGTTCGTCTTTGACATGATAGTGGTCGCGAGCCAGTCGGAGGACGAACCTCCTACCACCTAACCTAACTTTACACTCTAGTCATATTTGTTCTCTTATTTATATATGTTACCGGTACAATATCTTAAACGTAGGTAACTGTTACTAACTAAATAATTTTAGTATACAAATTTCGCTTTAAATTGCGCCAAAAACACTGTTTAGATATTAGAGTATACATATACGTATACTCTGATAATGGAATTATAATTCCACTTTTAATATAATTAATGTCGATATTCAACAAAATGTTAAATAATTTAAATTTATTACTTTTAAACGAATAGAAAACATTTAGGGGAAGGGGAGGTAGCCCCGGACACTTAAATGAAACGCAAATAAAAATAAAAATACAGGATATTTCTGTGTTATATCATATTTAATATTAAATTGGGAATTCCTTTATTTTTTCAAGAAAATATACTGTATATTATTATAAACAGTATATTTTCTTGAAAACACTAGACCTTATTAGGTCTAGTTTTTTGCCGTCAAAAAAATGGCGGGTAGCTCCGGACACTTTATTCAACGATACAGTCTTGGTATCTCTGACAAGGCAATCAGAGTTTCATCAAATATTTCTTCGTGAACAATCCATTCAGTCTCATTTTCTGTAAGAAAGATTTTGGATATTTTGATATGATTTTAAAATCTTTTTAGCTCCGTCATGTTGTTGTATTTCTATTTAATCTCTTTTATTGCTTTTTCCTTCTGTTTTTCCTTCACTTTTTTGATATGGTGAAGATGTATAATATCGCTTTCTCGAACTTTCACGACCGCGTCAATCGTGAAGTAAACTTAGTGGTACATCATATCTCTCTTTCACTCGTCTTGCTTAAAAATTGCATTAAATCGTACTAGTTTTGCTTGTAAATGTTTCTGTCATTGGATTTTTCTCTTATTTTAGTCTTTCACTGGATCTCCTCATGATTTTTGGCATAATATCTTAGTATTTATGCAACGATGTTAATAACATAGGTACTTCACTTATGTTATTACTATAGTTGCAGAAATATTTAACATATTTAAGATAGTGTGGTACCAATTGAAGTAATCTCAATAAATAAGCAAAATTACATTGAATTATAGTTCCAAGAAGAGTAAGAACCGTGCCCGGGGTACCCGCCCGCTATCATGCAACATTTTTGAACATAGCATTCCAAATATATAAGAATTGTAATAAATACTATTACAATCTTTAAACGTATAAAATTAACTAAAACCCTACATAGCAGACAAGTATAAAAATTGACTTATTATACTTAATAGCCACCGATGAAATTTGACAACAGCGATCAATTTTTTTAGGCGAAAATAAAACATTCTCTGAAAACAAATTTACTCAGCGTCCGCACCGCGATCAAAGTACATTTGTTTCTACTCTAGAAAAGTCATTTTTACCTTTAACTCTTTGTCTAAGCAATGCCTTTAGTTTTTTTAGAAATTAAGGTGTTCGGGGCTACCCGCCGTCCGGGGGTACCCGCCGTTCCCCTAGTACAAGCATAGACAATGTATATATCATGTATATAGCAAAATAACATTTTATTTCAAATTAACCAGTCATCATTATAATTTCGAAATTAGTTTTCACTATTTTTCATCGGCTAAATTTCATCGACTCTTAATATTTATTTAAATGAAAGTAGAAATTTCGCTAATCTGTTAGTATAATACTATACTCAGCCTAGAACTGAGCCATATGTTTTAAAGCGAAACACAAGCGATAGGAACATATATGGTAAAAATTAAATCACATAATATACGCACTAATGTCGCAAAAACGTTGCAAGATAAAATAAATACAATAAATAATCACGTAATATGATAAACATATGAATATAAATGAATGCATGAGCACGTGGAAAGAACATCGACATTTAATATTAATTGAATTAACATGGTTGTCAAACAAGTCATAAAGAACAAAAATTATAACATAATTATATTTAAAACATATAGCTGTGAAACATATATTTGTGAAACTAATAAAGATGCCAGCATTACCCAATTTACCAAATTTACCAAGAGCACTGTTGCCCATGGCAGTGAGTTATCTTTATCCATTAATTAATGTGATACATATAGTAAATAAATCTTGTTTAAGTATTTAAAAATGTATTTGCATTTTATATAATACTAGCTTTCCCCCCGCGGCTTCGCCCGCGTGAAATTCGGTTATATGGCGCGATATGATAAGGTGTATCCTATAGTCCTTTTCAAGGTCTAGACTATTTGTCAAATTTGGTTAAGTGGTTTATGTGTCAAAGTTGTAAATAGTTAAACAATGTTACATGATTTTATGTTTGACAAAAAGGAACTTCCATACAAACTTTCATCCCCTATTTCAACCCCCTCTATCATTTTTTTCGCGATAAAAAGTATCCTATGTCCTTTCCCAAGTTTAGTTCTATCTTTATACCGAATTCCATCAAAATCGGTTCAGTGGATTAGGCGTGAAAGCGTAACAGACAGACAGACAGACAGAGTTACTTTCGAATTTATAATATTAGTAAGGATTCTTCCTAATACTGTTCTTTATCTTTTTATTCAGTTCTAGTATAAAAGTACCTACATATTTATAAAATAACACAAGTGTATGGAGATACTAAACACATAACCAAAAACGACATAACATATAGAAGATAAAAATAATCTTCAAGCGTTGTCATTAAAAGTATAAGTTAGGGTAAAAAGTTCCCCCTTTTGAAAATGTTACAAATTTTTTGAAACAGAAAACACAAAAAGCACTTGAAGCTTTTCAGTTTACAATAAAGCTGAAACTAAGCGCCTTATACTTTTTTTCTTACAAGATTTGAAAAAGTTAGTGATTAACGCATCCACTCAATGCAATGGTTGTAAAGTTGTTTAAAGATAACACTAGGTTATTTTGCCTACACTCATATGTGAGGTGATGCGTAAAACTAAAAAGAGACGAATTGCTAGTATTTCAAAATATTACCCGCCGATATGGCCATCATAAGTCTGGATTGTTCCGCTTCTTCTTCATAGATCTCCATGGCATCAGTTTTGTAAATAATATTAAAAGTGCTTTCGATTTTCCTTTTATTTCCTTCTGTGCCACATGGCTATAAAAGAAGACTTGTTTTTTTTATGCACGTTTTTGATATTGCTGATAACCAAAGAGAACCTATTGTTTTGAAAAATTTGCATATTACGTGGTGAAATATAAGCCGTATTTTGTTCTATCGAATGCAGAGAAATATAATATAATTAAACATTCCTCCAAATATAAACTTGCAAAACCCCCCATGTCTTCAGATTAACAATCAAAGTGTCATAAAACATTTCTACAAATAAACTTTGAGACTTACACCCTGCCAATCCAATCCCATAAAGCACTGGAAAGCTTCTCTTAAATGTTGGGTTCCTAGCTCTGGTCTTTCCCGTCTCAAATGTAATTCTCCTAGAAGATGCAAAGCACGACCAAGCTGCCTTCGAAGTCCGTTTTCCATTGCAAGTGCCCCCATTTCCGTTAGGAGTTGTGAAGCAGTGTCATAGTCGCCTAATCTATAAATATGAAATAAATGTGCTAAAATTAAGATTGTGTATTTTAAATTCAAGATTTAACAAGGAAGTTTTTTATTTTTCACAATTTTTTATTTATATTTTAAATGCTTATCAATCCTTCGGTGAATAAAAATAACATTGAACTATTATTTGAAATAAAATGAAATAAAAGTATTATCTTAAAAAAAAAGTATACCATTTATAATTTACTGCAACAGATACGTAATATATGTAAATAAAATATTTTATTTAATAAATATATTAAAATAAATAGTTAATATAATATGGTGTGAAAATGTGATGTATATACTTATAAAGGTGTCCCAAAATTAACGCAAGATTTGACTTTGCCGCCATTTGCTATTATATTAATTATTCATTCGCTATTAAAAGACTAAAATGGCATTTTCTATTTAATTCAAATCTTGCGTTAATTTTGGGACACCCTATATAATGTAAAACTATTCCATTAGTAACTGAGTGACTGACATCCACCGCACTGCTGTTTCGCCGTAGAAAATTAGCTAAATTTGTTACGTAGGTTCCTTAGGAATGTAGAGGAGCAAGACTAGCAAAACAAAAGTTAAGAGAGGAATACTGAAACTCCAATGGAAATGATAAATGATGAGATTTAACATACAGAGTATAGGAAGTATGGCAGACGTCATAAAGTCCGAGTAAATGCAGTTGCGGGCAACATATAATATCTGTGATATATAATATAAGCATTTAAACTTACAGAAAAATTAAAAAAAAATGTTGTGCTTGTAGGTATAATATATATTTTTTATATTTTTTATCTTACTGGTATAATAATGTTTCAGAAATGGTATTAATAAAAAAAAATAAAAACAAAATATTATTTTATATCTTTCACATAAATCACGCAGCGACGTTTTTCCTTGATTTCTTATTTACTTCCTAATATTTGCTGCCTTTGGCAGGACTTATCCTTACTAATATTATAAATACGAAAGTAACTCTGTCTGTCTGTCTGTTACGCTTTCACAGCTAAACCACTGAACCGATTTTGATAAAATTCGGTATGAAGATAGAACTGAACTTGGGAAAGGACATAGGATACTTTTTATTGCGAAAAAAATAGTAGAAGGGGTTGAAATAGAGGATGAAAGTTTGTATGGAAGTTCCTTATTGTCAAACATAAAATCATGTAAGATTATTTAACTGTTTACAACTTTCACACCTAAACCACTTAACCATTTTTGACAAATAGTCTAGACCTTGGGAAAGACTATAGTCTACTCCTTACCATGTCGCGCGATATAACCGAATTCCACGCGGGCGGAGCCGCGGGCGAAAAGCTAGTACATAATAATTACCTAAAAAGTAAATGCTTCAATTTTTGCATAGGTACATAGACTACCACTTTTTTATATTAGTAATACCAGTATCTAATTTATAAAAATGTTTTCCTCTTAAATAACTAATAAAATTAGTCTCTAAATTTAGTATTATTTTCATATATTGTAAAGTCCACATTTAGCAGGAACTTATTTCGTTTAATAAATATTTTAAGCAACCAAGTGCTAAGATCAAGATGCATAAGCGCAATACATGCATATTTTTCAATTGATTCTCAGTAATACTGGTTATCTGGAATAATGTACACGTGCATAATAATATGCAAATTTAGTATTAATTCTATCTTTGTCTTGCAGAAGCGAGCTATTCGTGCAATCTACAACTTAGGCCCAAAAGATTCATTATAACAAAAGTTTAAAGAAATTAATATTTTGACAGTTGCCTCTCAATACATTTATGAAAATGTAATGTATGTTAGGAAAATAATAATATAAATAATATAATATAAATACGCTTTTACAATAGGATCCCAGAAAACGTCCAAAAATGTTCTATATCACAATTTAAAAAAGTTGTGAAAAGACGTGTGTGTTAAAGGTTATTACTTTATTAATGATTTTATAAATGATAACACGCCTTGGGAATGTAATAAATAATTGTAAGGTATTGACTGAGTAAAAAAAAAAGTCCCGCTGAGTTTCTTGCGCCGGTTCTTCTCAGGTCTGAGGCACTAAATTTAGTGAACTGGTGGTAGATTATTTGACATTCAAAAAATGAAGCTTGTAACTTCTTACTTTGAATAAAATTATTTGATTTTTATACTGATTAGATGGTTTTTAATTTAAATTAAAATTACAAAAAATCATCGTTTTAAATATTACAACATTCACAATTACTTTCATTATTTTAATAAATTTGAGGCCATTGTGGCGTTATGGGGTGGCATCTTACTGCAAAGGCGATCGGTTGTGAGTTCGATTCTTACTCGGAGGAATGGTCAATATATTTAAATTGTTTTTATTTCTCAGTGGTAAGACGAAGCACGACTTTAGGTTCTACAAATCAACTCAGATTCGGACGGAAAGTAGGGAACGATGTGTCTTGACACTTTCTCTCTAACTTTCTATGCGGGATAAAATGTAAAGCGGAAGTTCAATAAGTTATGATCATTCGATCATTCAAATAAAATTTATTGTCTTACACCACATAATTTAAAGATATGTTATAATACTTATAGACAAACATTTTAAAGTCATACCTCTGCATAACGGCGGCCAGATGCATACGAGTCTCACAAAGCCCATCAATGTTATTACTTTCTTCAAAAATTTTTAAAGCTCTAAGAAATGTTTTCTGGGCATTGTTCAAGTTATTCATTAGTAACTGGCTTACGCCAATTTCAATAATTGCTTCTGCTGTTTTGGGTATATCTCCAGCTAGAGAATTGAAAAGATTTTAATTATAGGATTTCACTCAATAAAAATGTTTCGTGCCATACTTATAATTTCCTAATTCAACCATACACATAAATCTGAGTAAATCAAACGAAAGGAAATTAAAATAACCTTGAATTTGTTATAGAACATTCGAGCTTCATAGCAGCCAATATCAAGAAAAACAACTTAATAATTGTGTTTACGATAGATCACGAATAGAGAATTAAATACTATTTATGATTGTTCCGTAAAGCGAACCTATCTAGGCAAGCCACTCTAGCTTTACGCAAATTTATTACTGTAGTCCCTTTTATACGCAGTCAACAACGTGTAACGCGTGAAACAGAAAAATAATACCAATTTCATTTCTAACACTTGCTCATCAAACTTCTTTAATATTTGATAATCTATTTTATGTTGTGGAAATATACTGTAATAGTCATGCTTAGAATAACTTATACCTATAATAGAATATTTTTTCTTTAAACAAATTTTAGTTTCTAACATTGTTATAAATACAATAATGGAAACAGTATTTAAAAACAACAAGTAAGACTTTTAAATGTAAAACTATATAACTACCTACTAGATAAGCTTGCATTATCATTACGCCTACCAGTTCTGGTTCATAAATTCCACAATCCAAGTATTAATTTACATAAATAATAAACGATATTTTAGTTTACGCAATTGAATATATTTGACTATTTTTATTGAATTGTAAATAATTTCCTCCAAGTTTACGTGACGTAACTAATATTCCAGTAGGTATAATATTTAATTGTTCTTGTACAAAAAATAGTTTGTAAAAAAGAACAGGCAATTTTTTTTATGCAAATATTCTAGTATATCATAATATACTTCCACATCGCTATGAGCACCTCTAATTAATTCTTTACGAACATTATAAATGTATAATTTAAACAATTAACTTTTAGACCTGTATTGAAATGAGTGTGGAGAATAAGAGAATATTTATTTATTTTTTTTTAGCTTCACATTGTATCCCGCATATTGCAGGGTGGCCAGAGGAAACCTGAAAACCTAGTGTTAAGACACTCCGTTCCTCACTTTCCGCCGAATTGAGGCATTGCGTGCTGTGTGGCGGAACTCAACACCGCGGTTTGCCTTGACTACTCACTTTTAGTAGATTACCTACTTACAATTATTTTTATTCAATAGTATAAGAAATATTTTTATCAACCGTCACGCGCTCGCCTCTCCGCTAATCTTGACAGCCTCTCTGATTTTGCGGGATCTTTGTCTCTACTTAAACGAGCTTTACTTAGTAATACCCTATGTAATTGGATCGCAGTCGCAGAAAACACAGTATCTGGTGGCACTTCATCTTCTTCATCCTCAGCTTCATATAAGAGCCAGTCCTTCAATAATATACATCTATTATTATTAAATAATTCAGCTAAGCCGTAAAAAAAACTAAATCCATGTAAGTCGAGCCTATTAAAATGCCTTAAGCATTAAATTTGTAATTGCGATCAGAGCAAAAAATATTAAATTATTATTTAAAAATAGTTAGTTTTTTTTTATATTACTAAAAAGATAATTAATTTATCTTATAAAACTACTAAAGTATTTTTTACATTTCAATACCAACACTTAATACTTTACTATAATTTGCAACTCAATTATTTTGATTTAATAATCTATGACGATCCACATTAAAATAAATGTGTTTTTTTTTATTTAAATGACAATTTACAATTTATTCTTTAAAGAAAATAAGCAACAATGAACTTTTGTTTGTATATTGGCTAATATGTTTAGCCTTTAATTTTGTTATTTTCCATAGCTTTAGCTGAGAATGAGTAGCATAGATAGCATGTTATATTTTTATCATATTCTAAAGAATGCCATTAGGTATATATACCTTCCCAATGGCGCTATCCCTGACTTCTGTGAGAATTTCAAATGGTTCCTCTGGATCAGCGTCGGGAACTGTTAGATAATTTAGTATTACTATTTCTTACATTTTTCAAGGAATAACATCAAGTAAATATTTTAAATAATGTACAAAATTTTGCTAAATTTATTTATTGACTGACATAATGTATATTTAATCGAGTACAATGATCAACGAAATCTTGGGTGAATTAAGTTTTTCCGTGTAACTTTAATGGTTATGTTAGTTCGCAAATTATATTTTTTCGCGATGATTCCTCGCAAAAAATTCTTGCATGCAAAAGGTTTAGATGGGTTTTACTCAAAATTATAAAATGTATAAAAACTCAACCAGTATGAAGGATATAAACAACAGAGCTGTATATGAAAATAGACTTTCGGTACAATTTTTAAACCAAATTAGATGCAATTATGAGCTAACAAAACAAAAAACTTATTTTATGCCTTACATTTGTCGAGTAAAAAGGTGGCATAGTGATATTTGCAACAGCCTTTTTGTCGCCCACCGTCTATTAAATATTGACTTGAAACGGCAATGGACGCCAGGAAAAATTTCTCAGCGAGCCATAAAATTCCTTTTCCCTTTTCAGCATAATGTAATGCGAGGCCTAGAAGTTCTAAGCATTCTTTTTTCGTATCATCTACAATTTAAGTATTGAAGTACATTTTATAAACTGTATACTAATTTAATTGTTCCTTATTCACAAATATTTTAAATGATAAGATAGAAGTTTTGAATCAAAAACCTAATACATGAATTCAATAAATCACATAAATCTAAATAATTAGTAGAATAATATGTTTAATATAATTAGCTAACAACCTTTATCACGATACTTTTCGGCCTGAATAAGACCTGCTGCAATATGTTCTAGGTAGTCGTCTTGTTTCCTTAGATCGATAACAATGCCTATGTCATCTTCGGCCAAGAGTTGCAGATTGTCATATATCAAATCTTGCATGTAATTTGACGATTCAGCGTAACCACTTTCTCTTAATTCCAAAATAAGACATTCGTGCAGAGGTAACTTTCGTCTAAAATGTATTTCATTAAATAACAAATGACTGTTGTTTGTTTAATGTTCATTTTATGCCTATTTTAATGCAGTCTTGACCTTTACCTTCGAATTCCTTTCGCATCCAACACATCTATAGTAAATAAGGCTCTATTTCTAAGATTCTCTAGACTATTCTTTGTCATACATGCCATAAGCTTTGGAAGCTGTCGTCTCCTTAAAATTCCCTCTGAATTCATGTTTTGGTATTCTAAAGATCTAAAAATTATATAAAGTTCTCAAAAATAACCGTTAATATTTTTGTGGAAAGTTAACGTCAAAAATGACAATTTTATTAAAATCTATAAAGGTTAAATCAAAAGTTTTTATCCAAAACATAAACCGAAATAATAATTGCTTGCCTCTTTTACATGAAGGAAAATAACTCAAATATCATCAAATACTTTTGTATAGAAATTAAACCCACAACCAATCCCACTTACGGTCGGTCGGACGCTCTTCCACAGCCCAAGGATGACCTCGAGAAGTAATTTAATACATACGAGTACACTGGTTTCTTTACCTTGCTTTTGACAGGATGTAGTAATACTATGTATATCCATATGAGCTATTATAAAAGCATGTATGAAATATAAAACAACCTGTTCTGGTTAAAAACTTCCACAGTTTATACATATATAGATCTAATCAAACGAGTTGTTAATTGTATTAACATCAAATATGCATTAATTTATCTTTTTACTATTATTTGCTTGAAGTATTTAATTCAACTTAAATATCTTTACCCTTTTTTTTCAGTTTAATTTCCGGTACCTAACCAACGTTATTCAGTTATAGGTGAACCTTTATTAAGGGATGCATTATTCAAATCACGGGAAATATAAATATATTTTATTTTTTTATATACAAAAAAATATATATATTTTGGTACAATTTTAATCTTGTACCTACATCTTAAAAACTAGTTACGTTGCGCGATTTCGTTTACGTTATTTAGTTTATTATATTAACAATGTATTTTATGTGCTAAAGTTAGTGCTTAAAATTTTAATAACTTCAACTGCATGTAAAAATTACATTTATTTTATTTTTTTTTTATCATTAAGGCTAAGGGTCAAAAATTATATATTTTTCCTTCTATTCCTTTAGGAGAATAAAATAATCTTTTCGCGATAAACTATGAGAAATAAGGAAATTCCACTTTAACAAAAGTAGTTCAGTGTGATAACCATTGATATATAAAAAATTAAAAAATTAGAATATAAGATGAAAAATTATAAGTTTGATATACAATCGAGGGAATGATTATATGGTTATGGTAAAGATAGTATGATTCTATGCTCATTTTTTTACGAAAACGGTTTATAAAATTAATTAGTATGGAAAGGGACAAGACCACGTAAACGGACTTGCGGACAACAACTAGTGTGAAATAAAACTGATGATTCATTCGAGGTACTTTTTTATTAACATTCATGTCAAAGACGAACCGCCAAACATCTGATAATGTGTTCCGGTTCGATGACATGTAAGCCAGGATTTCTTTTTTATTTCCCTAGAATGTGGTGGTTCCGATGGCGAACTGCCGCGGCCACTACATTATTTCCTCCCCCTACCATCTGATGACTAGGTCGGCAACGCATTTACAACTCCTTTGGTGTTGTAGATGTCCATGGGCGAAGGACCACTTAAAAAAACATCTATTCGAATTTTATTGTCTACAGCAAAATGATTTTTAAACTGAAATTATAATAATTGATTACGTATTCATCCGTTTACATAAAACATTAATTTATTTTTGTTGTCTGTACACGTATTTTGCTAGAAAAACAATTGTACACTAAGGGATAACCTTTTTAAAACTGTATAACATGAAGTAAACAAGTTGTTCATTTTTCTTGTTATTTGGTAGCGTTAACATTTTTAACTTTACTATATTTTTACTGGATTTTAATGACAATTTTAGATTTATGTATTTTCTTTACAGTAAATTTTCAAAGTCATCTATCTAAAAGTGAATGCTGAAATGGCATATTAGATTTTTTTATTTATATTTATAATTCTAAATTATTATAAACATAGATATTATGGCCTTTCGCCTATCGTGGCGCAGAGGCACAAGCGTGCGACTGTAAACGCGACAGGTTGTGGGTTCGATTCCCACTCCAGGAAATGTAAAATTTAGTATTTTCATTTCTTGGGTTTGGTAACAAGGCAAAGCGCGGCGTTGAGTTCCGCCACTCAACACGCAATGCCTCAATTCGGCGGAAAGTGGGGAACGGAATTGTTGAAGGAGAGTGGATTGTCTTAACACTAGGCTCTCTGGTTCCCTCTTCCTATCCTGCTATATGCGGGTTACAGCGTGAAGTTAAAAAAAAAAAAAAAGATATTATGGTAATATATAAAACGCCTGAGAATTTTCTTACACTACAGTGCACAAATATATATAATTGCTTTAATCAAATAATAGGCACATATGTTATCCAACCTTTATATCGTAAATACATATCAAATTTATTTCTATACGAAATGGTAAAACATTGAGGCATTTAACTGTCTAAAAAAGATAATAATCATTTTAATCTATATTAAAAAGTATTAAAATCCTCCTTGTGACTGTTGCATGTGCATTTTACTATCTTCAGCATAATTGCAACTCCCTGAGATTTTTCATTGTTCTTTAATTTCTGTTTAAATTTAATAAGAATCAAGAAGAATTAAATATATAATAATAGTAGAACTGTTACTTACTTATTAAGACGAAAAATTATTCTAATAAGTCGCCTAAAGCTTTAAAAATGAAGGTTACCAATTTTTAGAAATTCAAACCAGCTATAAGAATACTAAGGTTTACGTTAGTCAATAGATCTTATGATTCTATTATATTATATATGAATACGTAAATAAAGTTGGCAAGCGTAGTTCAAGACGCCGAGCTAGGTGAAGTGATGAAATACACAAAGTGGCTGGCAATGGTTGGCTGCGAAGAGCAAAATATCGAGATCGGTAGCTTAGTATTGGAGAGACCTTATGTCCAGAGGACGGCGGCAGGTGACGATGAAGATGAAATAAAATTATTGATGAGTAGTACAAAAAACTTTAAGGTATTTGGCAAACAAACTTGGCATGTCGCCTCGGTACGGTGACTTTTGATTGACGGATTTCCTTAGTTAAAATGATGTCTTTAGTTACACGAACGAAAAATAAAACAACATTCTAAGAATTTGTGTCACATATTTAAAATACATTTTACATATTATAGGTTTTTTAAATTAAACATGAACAAATGAAAATGAAAGTTTTTGTGTATTTAAAAAACTAGTTTCTTGAATGTGCTTCGCTGAAAGTTTTTCGAGTTTTTGTTAAGTTAAACCGACTAAAACCGACTAACTAACTAAAGAATAAACTACTAAAGAAGCCGACTAATTCCGTTATTTTTCTTCCGAAGTTAAGACATTCATCAACTTAGAGGGTTAAAAATAGTAAAGATTTTCTCCTCATTTCAGCTCTTTTTCACGAAAATAAAAAAAAAAACAAACATACTATCGTAGTTAATAATTGTTTTTATACTTTTGCAAAATATTATAAAAGTAAGATGTGAACATAATGTTCAATTAAATACGATACTAATACTGTAAAGCTTTACTCGCTTTAATAAATTTTAGCATTTGTTGGTTTAATACCAACGTAGATTGGTTAGGGATTTATGACCTACAATTAATATACTTACTTACTTATTAAGTATTTTAGTAAGTAAAAATGACTTTTAAAATCATGTCAGTATAGTCAAGTAACTGTTTTTTTTTTGATAGGAGGGGAAAGGAATTTCTTCTTTATATTTATTTTTAAGTACAAAATACAATTAAAATGAGTATTGATTTTTTATGCTTCTGTAGTTATTTCTATGTGCTTTATATATCGTTTTGCAAATCATCGTTATAGCTACTAAAATGATTTATAGACTTAACTTTCATAGCTCCGCCCGTTTCGCCCTTTAAGGTAATAAAATGCGGGACGAACAATGCATCAATGATAGGTGACTAAGGAAAAGGAAATTACTATAATTTCCTCTTTGACAAATAATACGTACTGAAACGCAAACGTACTGAGAACAATCTATGCCAAAGTAATTTGTTACTGTGAAGGCAAAATGTAGGTATTTTAATTCAGAGGTAGCGCCACTATCACTATAGCAGAAGCACTAACATTTACCTTTGTAATTCATTAAGTAGTGTACGTTACAAAGGGTTTTCTAAATTCATACTTTTGAGCAATAATTATGTTTACAATTAAATAAGTATGTTTACATTATCATTATCTAGCTTATAAGTGCATTGTATGTTGTATGGTTTGTTTAAATTGTAGTGATCTTTCTCTATTCTTTTTTCTTGACTTCTTGATTTCAACACCGTTGCATTTACTCCTCGACTGCGCCACAATGCTCTCAACTCAACTTTAACTATAAAACTAAGTATATATTCAAAAAAATAAAACACTGAATTACTCCCTGAAGTTCACTGTGTTTTCAGCTTTAATCTTACTTGATAATAATAGTACAAGGGACGCGGCTCAGCGGCGACATCACCCTATCTAGCTTTTAATTCAAATTGTATCTACATCATTGTATTGTTGTATGTTTCAGAAACTCCAAAGTAAATTAGTCTATTGCGTTAGAATTATGGTACTAATAATTTGGTAGCTACTGTGTATTTCATTAAATATCAGTTGGTATATTATATAACATGAAACCACCTGTATCAAAATTATAATTTCCGATTTTGCGATTTCTTTGTTTTACCTACACTGGATATGTATAAAAATCTTTTTTATTGATAAAATTATCTTTCTTATACCATAAAGCTGTAAATGACTAGAAAGCAATACGTTTACTTAATAACTCTGAACATTTTCCCTCACGTCATATCCAAGATGTAAGAAATCCCTCTTTTCATCAAACATTCATCAATCATATTTGTGTAAACTCAGAAGGCGGAGCTCTTAAGACTTAAAATTATATTTATATACGTTAGTATTTTATTATTTTAAGATATTTGATATTTATCTTATAGCGTATGATTGCAAACGCGATTGGTTGTGGCTTCGATTCCCGGTCGGGACACTGATTATATTTAAATTAATTTCCTTCCTCTGCTCTGGTAAGGCAAAACGCAGCAATGACGTTCGTCACTCAACAAGCAATGTCTCGAATTCAGGCGAAAAGTGAAAAATGAAATGACTTAACACTAAGTACTTTTTGACTATCGTTATATATGATATAAAGTCAAACACAAACCTCAATCATATAAATTACAATTGGAGTAAAGCTGCAACCATAGTAAGCTGAATCTATAACTTGGAGTCAACATTATATTGTTAGAAAACATAATCTATTGTCTAAGTCGAGAGTAGGTAGGTATTTGAAGACGATAGAAATTACCTTCGTTCCTTTTTGCCGTAGTCTATCAACTTTCCTGTTGATTTCATTTCTGACGTTACTCTGTCCTATTTTCAATTTTAATTTTTAATTGATTCAGAAGTTATTATCTCATACTAACTTAATATTTTGTATAATTTCTTAGAATATTATTTTAGTACGTGAAGAAACCTCCTTTTTATTGAAGTTTATATAGAGAAGGAACTCAAAAAGCCAATTTAATTAAACTAATAAATATTACACCATATTTTTGTGCAAAATGACATATCCGTTTCTATCCGACACATAAACATGGCTTCTAATTCAATATAATCGATTGATGTAAAAATATTTTTGTAAAATAAAGTTATATTTACGAGTAAGTACCAACACTTATAGTAAACATTGTGAGCAACGTTGGTCAAAATAAAAGCAAAAATAATTCTATGAAATAACCTAATGATGAACCTAAGATTGTACCTAATAATAACGAATACGAAGGAAGCTATTTATGAATATTTACCTTTTACAATATATCAAATATATACCTGCGGTAATATGCAAAATCGTAAAATTTTATAGCAGTTATTATCTCGTGCCGTAGGAATCTTAATGTAAACGCTTCTATATAATATGCGTTATATACGTGTAGTCTACATATATATGCAAACAAGTATATGTAGATTTATTCTATACTAGCTTTCCGCCCGCGGCTAAGCCCGCGTGGAATTCGGTTATATCGCGCAACGTGGTAAGGAGTAGCCTATAGTCTTTTCCAAGGTCTAGACTATTTCTCAAAATTGGTTAAGTGGTTTAGGTGTGAAAATTGTCAACAGTTGAACAATTTTACATGATTTTATGTTTGACAATAAGGAAATTCTATACAATGTTTGGTGGTAGGAGGTTCGTCCTCCGTCTGGCTCGCGACCACTATCATGTCAAAGACGAACCGCTAAATATCTTATGATGTGTTCCGGTTCGATGGCATGTAAGCCAGGTTTTCCCCTTTCCCACCCATCCTTTCCCCAAAATGTGGTGGTTCCGATAGCGGACTACTACATTATCCTCCCTTTCCATCTGTATCCTCTAGGTTGGCAACGCATCTAGTACATCTCTCGTGTTGTAGATGTTCATGGGCGAAGGTAACCACTTACCATCAGGCAGACCTTCTGCTCGTTTGCCATCCGGTATCCATAAAAAAAAAAAAAAAAAAAAACTAACTTTCATCCCTTATTTTGTCCCCTTCTACCATTTTTTTCGCGATAAAAAGTATTGTATGTGCTTTCCCAAGTACAGGTTTATCTTCCTACCGAATTTCATCAAAATCGGTTCAGTGGTTTAGGCGTGAAAGCGTAACAGACAGACAGACAGAGTTACTTTCGCATTTATAATTTTAGTAAGGATATATACAAAAATGTATTGATTTGTATAAGCATATATGCTAGCAACTGAAACAACTCAACTCTAAATTGTTAGTATGTATAAGGTATAGCATAATGCAGTTCGTTCTACCATATTTTAAAATTATATTCTCAACCTGTATATAAACAATTTTCATAAAAATTAAATTTAAGAAGGTAATATGTAAAATAAAAAGATAAAAATATAAAATTGGGCTAGCGTAGACTGATGATAGCCTAATAAACTTAAGGCTTTTAAGCACAAACGGAGCATATTTTATATTTCTGATGTAAACATCAGGTATCACCTTTATAGAATAACTAAATTTTATATCTAAAAAATTAGTTACTGAAGTAATTTTTGAGACATAAATTAAACAATGAAAAGTGGGCCTTACAGTTTATGTAATTAAGATAAGTACTATATAGTTGTATATATTAACAGTAACATTACATAATTACCTACGCTTTGATTAAAACTATGATAAAATAGTAACAGAATTACATATTAGCTTGCGTGACGATTATTTTGCCCTATTAAAATTGTTTTCAAATCATGCTATAGCGATAGGAAACGGGCACGATACGTAGAATTAAAATATTAAGTATTGCTTGGGAACGTAATACAAATTACTAGACTAACAGTACAAAAAGTAAGGAAAACTCGCAAAATATAAAAAGTTTAGCCAAGTAATACTAGAATTAAAGAACAAAAAATAAAATCTAAAATGAGCGAAATAATACATCGTAAACCGAAACCTAACAAGGCGATCTTTTCAAAGGGACTCTCGTAAGACTGCAACCTTGAATGCGAACGTAAATTTTACGCAGTGGCTGTTCCAAACTCTTGACCATTATTTTCACTTTGTAATGAGACGTAAAGAAGAATTTAGAAAGTTACGAATCCTCGGTAGGTTACGGAGACATTATTTACACTTTTATTTGTTTTACCAACAACTAAGTTTCGGTTTTGTCAGATTGTTACTTGTTTTCATCGATGTATGAATCATATTTTTTAAATTCCACGTATACAATACACAGATAAAAAGTAAATAGTGAAATCAAATTAGATATAAATAGAAATTAATTATATTTGCATAGAATTTTGTTTAAAAATACTGTGTGGACGTACGATTGATATAATATCGTGTGGGTATACACTTATCAGATTAAAACAGAAATAGGCACATATTGAAAAAATGGGCGATATTATCTATACAAAGTTGCTTGTACCTAGCAAAAACAATAATATAAAGAAAAATCATTACCCGCGGTACGGTTCATATTATTATGAAGTTTTTAATTGTTATTTCGCAACAACACAATATATTAATTTTGTAAATTATTATTATAAGTAAATCTTATTTTCTTTACTCTACATCTTATTCAAATGATAAACTTATACCTACGTCTGAAGAAAAAAGGTCAGGGCCCTTGTTACGCTTCATAAACACCCTTAGCCGCCCTTCCATGCAAATATAAAAGATATTGGCTTGGGCTTTTTACAAAATGATAGTTGTAAAAATGGGTCACTTTGTCTATTGGTCACTATAGTCACTACACACGTTAATCTATCGACCAGAGTTCAGTGAAAAGATTAATAGTTCCCTGTCACGAGATCCGGTGTTGTAAGACATGGTTGGTCATAATAGATGTTAGCTCAAGGAAATATAATTTGATGATCTTTTGCAGCTTTTCACGCTATTAATTAGTTTTATTGCATTTGTTTTTTACGATAGATAACCTAGTAAGAAGGTTGCAAATTTTAATATTATAAATAATAGCAACACAAATGAAAACTTAATACTTAAAAGTGGACAATAAAATATAAAAACATTATAAATAACATTATAAAATATACTATCTCATACAAAACTAAAAAAAAAATATAATGATCAACATATTCTCTAAAGTAATTATGTAATGAGTAACCTATACTTACTACCAGGATAGAGATATTGGCAGGTCTTCTTATTATATAGTAGTTCATTATACCGTTCAGTTCTGCTCAAATCAAAGCAAGAATTGCTTTGATCCAATCGACCCTCGTTTATTTTTATTTATAAGATATCGAAAAGATTACACCTATCCACATAATAATATGAAAAAAATGTTATTGCTTGTTAAAATTGGTATATGTTATTACATAAGAGAATTTTAGTATAAAATATAAAAAGATCAATTATAATATAAGGTATGCGATTATTTTAAATTCATTTGAAATATTAAAAAAATTAAGAGCATTAAGATGGAAAGTAGGACAAGGAAAACAATTTCTATAGTTAATGGATTATAATTTAAATTTAAATATGAATAATGTTTGTCTCTTGCGGGCCTAAAACTTTTGTAATATACAACGCACCATAATGGAGTTGAATAGTGTTTATGCTGGGTGTACCTATTATAACTTCAAGTGTCCCCGTTGACGCGTTAATAACGCGTTCTAGCAACATAATACTGTATATATTACTTTATATATAAACATAGGATGTCAAACAGTCACTACCATGCAACATTTATTTCAATAATTTATATATATTTTTATGTATTATTTTAAAAGATACTATCGTTCTGCACTCGCTTCGTTATATAAACTATAAATTGTGCCCAAGTTTTTATCCTCCTCCGTCACTTAATTTTTCGTAAAAGATTCAAAGTTTTGCTTTACATTAATATATAAACGCTATACCATTATATTTTGAAGACATGACCATATTAGTACTATTTTTATGACGTCATTTACTTTAATGTTGGGTCTAGAAAGTAAAATTACATCAATTATATGTTATTGCGAGATACTTACCGAAGCTCAGTAGCGTTTTTTGTGATTACCAATGTTTTTCGTGATTGTAATTGAAAATCTAAATGAGCTCTAGCATTTATAATGTTAGATGGGCAAAGTATGCTGACACAAGAGACAAACAAATTATTATTTTGCAACTCATTACTATGGAATTGTAGTTTTTATTATTACTTTGTTTATTAGATCTGTTGTAAGGGAATTATTAGCATAAATAAAAAAATGGCGCCGATTAGTCTTTTATTATACAAGGCAATGCATTCTACGTTCTAGAGTTGATTAAATTAGGAATTCTAATACCTTATACCTATTTGCGTATGCCAAAATATTCAGGAGACAAAATTATATAGGCTTCTAAAATTAGCCTCCATCTTAAATATGATTCTTGAAGTTACAGGTCTTTCGTCCCTTGGTCTGATAATAACTGAAAATTTAATTAAATAGTAATCTTCAATACAAATTTATAAAGAGTACATTAATAAGAATGTTCATATTCTCGTACTCGTTTGCGTACGTGGACCTATATGAGGTATTAATATGCTAACGTGTTATTATCAACATAAATACTACTAGATTGATTTTCTTACCTTAGGCCGAAATGAAAGCGTAAATTGTTACGCGTGACGGTCTCTCACATAGGAGACTAGATTAAGAAAATTTTGTGTTAAGCCAACTAGGTAATGTGCTTAAATAGAACTCTTGTAAGGTACGTACACTATACTATCTAAGTAATAAATTATATATTGTAGTAAAATATTCTCGTTGCTTAATTTAATATTCTTGTGTTATTTAATTATAATATATACGTACGTACGACCTTCAATTATTGATTTAAACTATAGTTATAGTGTATCCTTACTAATATTATAAATGTGAAAGTAACTCTGTCTGTCTGTCTGTCTGTTACGCTTTCACGCCTAAACCACTGAACCGATTTGGATGAAATTCGGTATAAAGATAGCACTGAACTTGGGAAAGGACATAGGATATTTTTTATGGTGAAAAACTAGGGTGGAAGTGGAACTAACTATAGGGTGGAAGAAGTTGAAATAGGGGATAAAAGTTTGCATGGAAGTTCCTTATTGTCAAACATAAAACCATGTAAGATTGTTCAACTGTTTACAACTTTCACACCTAAACCACTTAACCAATTTTGACAAATAGTCTAAACCTTTAAAGACTATAGGCTACTCCTTACCATGTCGCGCGATATAACCGATCCACGGGCGAAAGCGCGGGCGGAAAGCTAGTCTAATATAAATCTGGTCACAGGTGTAAAGGCTTATAAAGATATTAAATAAATTAATACTGGAAAATAACGGCTATTTAAAAAAAATCCTTTATCAAATTTCTTTATATATATAAACAAAAGGAATGTTTAATATCAGATTGCTTGTATAAAATAAATTAGAAGACATTTTTATTATTGCTTAAACCAAATATTTTCATTGTTATATTTTATTAAAATACATTAACAGTATGACTACAGAAATAGCATTTTGGCAAAGCACTGGGTTTAAAGTTAATGAAATTTATTATTAAACATAGCATAATAAATCACCAAGCTACTTACACTTTACCGTGCTATTCACTGTACTAAATAAATAAACGTTTATTACTCGCTGTCTCTGCGTATAAGCTGGCAAACTCTATAATTAAGGGAGCATGAAATAGAAAAGCTTTACAGAGGCGGCACATGTGAGTTGAGAAAGTTTCTTAATTTTAATTTTTTATGAAATACTTCCAAGCAATCTGTCCAATTATAAAGGATCTGATTTTATATAGAAATAAATAAAAGCAATAATTTCTTTTCGACCAACAATGCTTTAAGTATTATACTTTATTGTAATACTAGTTGCTACTTCCAAGTTCGTTTGCATACACTTTTTAATTTAAATTAGGCCAAAAATCATATGGTGTTTACCATGGCATATAATCATCGCCTAACGTGGAAATCGAACTCATAACCGTTGCGATTACTGTTAGGGACAACAGAAAATGACGATGATGCTGAACAACTCTTGTTAACACGTCATTTGTTTATTTCTTAAAGTTTACTGATAATTATGTTTTTTCATGACATGTTCCAGATCTTTACATTTTTTATGTCAATGGAAGCTTAAGGCGCCAATTCATTGTCATTTTTTGTTTACTTTAGTTTAACCGGTCAATTATAATCTGCATCGGGTGATCCAGTCTTCAAAGTCAAATATTTTCTAGGTACTGTCCTGGTTTTTAAATCCATGCAGGAATTTCAAATGAGAATGTACAAATATTCTATTTTTATTGTTTTTTTTTTAATATCTTATAGTTACTAAAACGAATGAAACGCTTTCGACTCCTTTTTACGAAAATTATTCTGACGAAAGAGTATGAAATTTCCGAGCTAAAGTTCAAATAGCTAATATTTTTATAGATTACTATATTATTAGAAATACATTGTTAAAATAAATATATTACACACAATACCATGTATTTGAAGAACACGTTACTAGGGCAACGCGTATTTGACGCCAACGGGGCTATAAGTTTTAATAAACAAGCAATATATAATAGGATATGAATTATAGTAAGTACCGCTTGTATAATGGGTTGTGTTCTGAAGAATTGTTTGACATGATGCCCACGGCTACTTTTCACCATCGCACCGCTCGCCATCGACAGGGAGTTCATGCTCACACTTTGGAGCCTAAATGGTCCCGAACAGTTCGATTTCAAAGGAACTTTCTTCCGCGGACTCTCCAATTGTGGAATGATGTCCCTGCCGAGGTTTTCCCAGAGGGCTACAATATGGGGTTCTTCAAAAGGGGAATAAATAGGATTTTGAAGTCTCGGCAACGCGTAAGTGATGCCCCTGGTGTTGCAAGCGTCCATACGCCACGGTAACCACTTACCATCAAATGGGCCGTGTGCCTTGTTGCCACCGTCGTGGTATAAAAAAAAAAAAAAGTAATAACAAGGAGGACTAGTAACAGTAAAT
>JAKGSA010000396.1:2778-51137 GCA_033558755.1 Philaethria dido
TATATATATATATATATATATATATATATATATATATATATATAATGATTAATAAAAAAAATGACTTACTCTATCAATTTTCTGTGACGATCAATAATTTCTATGACCTCTCTTTTAATATCATCATTCTTTTCATATAAAACTAAAGTATCTGTGTACGGTATTAATTGTTTTAGATCTTTTTGAAGACGATGAAATTGGTATATAATGAATGTAGAACACGCGTAGCACAGATAGCAGGGAGCTAATACCGTTAATACTGCCAGCACACCTTGAATTAAATTGTTAGTATGATTTACTTCGGTGCAGATAATAAAATTTTTAACAAAAGTATTTAAGAAAATAATTATATTACACTAACCTGTCCACATAATATGAAAATATGCAATAAAATAAAATCGTATATCATTTATATCAAAAGGATATAAAGTTAAAAATGGTAGAGTTAAATGTACTTCAGCCGTGTTTCTGTAATGGAAAGCCATTTTCACAAATGGACTGATTCCAAATCCTATAAGTCCAGCAGCTATTATAACTGTAATACTATTAACGGCGATATAGAATATTTTTATTTGTGATTTTAAAAAAGTTAAATCGTCAATGTCCATATCGTTTTCAGAGGATAATAATTGAAGAATTCGTATAGATCGTACTAGTTCATAAGCCTTAGAACTGTGTCTCATGAAAAAGAAAGCCTGTATATGACCAAGAAGGCTTAAAGCAAGACAAGGTGCTAAATTCGTTAGTTCCACAAAACTCTTCCCTGTAAACGCACTTTGAATTAGCCAAGCCAATTGTCCTGCAATGCCCATGTTCATCCAAATCATATTTACAACAAATACCCATCTAAATCGTAGCCATTTCCAAACTATCCTATTACTATGATTTTCTTTAATTTGCATACCGACTGGTTTTAAGTATGCTTGAACCTTTTTCAATGCTTTGTCAAAAAAGACAAATTCTAAATTCGGTTTATTCATTGCTTAACTAAACTATTAACTGATAGGTTTACCATTCAATGAAATATATTATACTTTAACTATTTTTTCCATATGAAAACCTGAAAACTCCTCTTACTAAATATTTAATAGAATAATTGACATCAATTTTAATTATGGCTTTATTCTGTATTCCAATACCACCTTTTAGCATAAAGGGGCTATTTATAATGATATATTTATACTAATTACATAATATTGGCTTTAATTACAGTAGGCACTAAAAAAGTTACAATTAAAAAACTTAAACACATACTTAATGAGGCTAAAAGCATCGCGCGTCTAACAGGCATTTGTTTCAAGTTGGAAATGTAGGTTAACTATATATTTACATTTTATTATTTAAAACAATGCAATGTCACAATCTCATAAAAAATAGTTTGCACAAATGTTCTTTGTCATACTAACGTATGTAATTTTTTTTAATATGAAAATATACAATGATTTACAAGAAGTATCATTCTAGTAATAAAATAAACACTCATCGCCATGTACATCTGCGAAAGTTCTTTCAAATAAACTACCGCTCCCTGATTTGTAACACTCCTACAAAATGTCTAGATGCTCTATTTACGCTTCAATAAACGCAATAAATTAAACTTCCTCAACAAATATAGAATACCGCGTAAAACGCTTCCTTTCTAACGTGTTTATTATGTTTTACGCGGTGCTTAGACTATGAGAGTTATAAATGATATCATTGGTATTTTTCACCTCATGATTATACATCCCAATTCAATTTATTTTCTAAATTTAATATAATATTTAACATAAACATAAAAATATTTTAACACATCGTATCAAATTAGTGAACGCTTATCCTCTTCACCAATCCATCCAAAATCTATCTTCTCTTATTTAAATCTCTAATCTAAGAGGAAAAATTCTTTACTAATCTGATATTATTGAAATGTATAAATATTTATATATCTTAATTATTATTTGCAGATTGTCACTTGTATAAATGCACATAACTATATGTAGTGAAACTTCGTAAGATTGTCTTGGAACTTGTCTTCAAAAATTCACGGAAGATTGGGGTGTTCCTGTGACTTCGGCTAGAGGCGGTCGAGGAAGAGCACCGTGAGATATAAGTGGGTAAAAGGCCTTACGTTTGCCGTTCTGGAGTTCCACACTACTCATCCAAGCCGCAATCGGACGGGTACCCTTAACGGATTTCCTAACGATAAAAAAATCACTTCAAACAACAAAATTTATGATATAACCAGTAAATTTTGTATCGTATTTTAATTTTACTTTATTATGGATTTAATGAAGATGAGTATGTGCTAGAATTATTTAAAATTTAAAAAAATTCTTTATTACCTAAAAAGTCAACGTATAGTTGACTTTTTACGTTAACCACAAAAGTTTCATATAAAAAAATTATAGTTATTATCCTTTGTATTTTATTTTTGACTCTATGTTTACGTCAAATTCTCTACAAGATTTTCAAATATATATATATATTATAAATCATAAATTGGTCATTAGCAATCTCGTTAAAAAAAAATTATAAATTTTTATTTTCATTGAGGAATTCACTGTTCTGACCCAACCCTGCAAGCAGACATGCGTGTTGACTTTCTCCGAGCTAAGCTATGCTAAAAACAAAATGTGTCACTAAAGTTTCAAGTCTATTAAGCTTAATCTGTCTTAAAAAAATCAAATATAAAAGCATCGTCACTCGTAAGACACGCAACGAAATGCAATATGACCAAAAAAGATTTCCACTGAATAATGAAACAACACTTTTATAAGAAAATAAAAGCTATTTTTACATCACTACGGAAATCGTTTTTAACGTTTATTTTGTCGCCAAACAACGCAAAACTTGATTAGTCATAACATACGAAAGTACGTTGAACTTTTTTACTGTCGAAAAATAAGTACAAGAAACAATTTGAAAAATATTCACCGAGAATTATTTAAATACTAGGACGGATCTGAACCACGCAGTGCTCTGTTATGAAAGCTTGTTACTCGACTACTACTCGATTGGTTCTGTATTTATATTCATATTTTTATTTCAAATAGAGCTTGTATATAAAAAAAAACTAATGGGTCACTAAACGTTTCATCACCGCAGACTTCATAAACGTAATCTGGCTGCTCATAAACTGTAATGCGTTCAATTATTGTATATTTAACACGTGTTTTATAAACAAACTTACTTTTCATCGTTTTAGTAGAGATTCGTATTTACTAATAGCAGAGTAATTGGAAACTCGTAATCTTTAAAAAAATATCAATCATCTCCTCTGGTGTCCGCTCAACGGTTTTTTTTTTTATGAGTTAAATTACATGCTCGGGCTCGCACTTGCCCGTGCCTTTTGTTTCCTTTTTTTTTTTCGTGTGCATACTTAAATAGACTACCTTGTCTTAAGACTATGGTGAGATCCTCACCGAATGACAATTTTTTTTTTTTTTTATAAACCGCTCAACGGTTGCGGCTTTAAATAATATTGTGCAATGTATTATATAGAAAATTGAGTTCTTTTTTATCTTTGCGCGTCATATTAAGCATATTATGATGTACATATTATATGGTGTATCGTACATCGATAGTTTACAATTGCATAAAAATATAGAAATTTGTTAATTCTTTTCTGTTCATATTATAATGTCAGTACCTAGATAAATCTAAATTAATAACAGTTGCTAAGTCATGCTTATCTTGGGCATAATAATGTCTCCCACATTTCTTTTATATATATTTATCCAAATCTATTTAGTCGTTTTTTTAGTGATTATCTTAGTTCACAAAGTAGTGTGCATTATAAGTATAATATTTTAAAAGGAATTACATTTTTGCAAGCCGGCTCTTGTATGCTAAGAATAAATATTAAACCAGGATAGATTACTCACAATAAATAATACCGCATTTTGTTACTCGCCACTTAAATTTGTAACCAGCGCGGTGTGTTTACGCTATAAATTATAGATATTGCATAAACATTGGAATATATTTTATTGGTCTATAAAATGGAAAGATGAAGTATGAATGTGGTAGCACACGAACGCGGCTTTGTACAGCACTCTTGAGCTTTAAATGCAATGTCTTAATAAACTTTTTCTGAATAGTGTCAAAACACTCCGTTCTTGTCTTTCCGCAAATCAACGCCGCACTTTAAACCTTTTCGCTACAAAGAAGAAATGAAAATAATTTAAGCATCAACATTCTTCCGAGTGGGAATCGAACCCTCAACCACAACGCGTCAAACAGTCTAAAAACACGCTGTCCAGTTGCGCCACGATGGCGATATATACTACATATTACCTGTTGTATTTGTCATATTCCCTTGTTACAATACAGTTAAAATATACATATTATATACTTACTTAGACGGCATCAATAAGTAATAAATAATTATAAAAAAGATAAAATGACTAATAAAATACACAGAAATAATAAAGTCCAAATATAAAACGCAAATCATTTATTCAGCGTTTACAGTACACATTTACTGACATTCACAAGGAGTTGATCACCGCAATCTTGCCACTTCACCAAATATGTCTTTTGAGTCACAACATGAATTAAAATTTAAACAAAATATATAAATAACATGTATCACATAAAATGATGAATTCTCTCACATCATGTCGGCAAGATAGTAAGAGTAAGTTTTATCTGTGCCAAATCTAAAAGAACATAATCTTTCGTTATTTACATATTCATATTTTATAATTAATATGAAATATATTACAATTGATACAGACTTAATAATTATCATGATAAATATACGAAATCTATTATATAGGTGAATTTCCTTTCTTTATTCTGACCTTTCTGATAAGCCCTCTTAATGTTAAATTGTCACGCAGATTAGTGTGCTCCATTTCAGATATGGTATCGAGATAAGAGTTAAGCGCTAAAAGGAAGACTTTGATCATTTCGCCTTAATGTTGAGAACGTTGTTTGTAATATAAGGTTGAAGTCTTAATATAAATTAAATACCATATATATATATTTTTTAATTAAATACCATATTATAGGTGGAAATCATCTTTTATTCAGCGTCTCTTTCCATATTCAGACGTATATTTACGATTTAAGATGAATGCGGAGATATCTTCACATTTAACATGACTGTTATATATATTATAATTATCTTAAAGCAGACTCAAAGGATAAAAGATATCTTAATCTAAATACACTCAATCTAATTTAATCAATTTATTTACATTCAGAGAGAGACTCATATATTACTTTGCAGAATCGTTATTACATATATAAATTCATAGAAATCTGTAATGAAGATAAATCAATATTTACCGATTCGGAAGAGGAATAGTTTTCCACAAATAGACCTTACAAGTACAAATACGCAAAATGCACGAGTTAGTTTTGCGGAAAAGTTTTGACAGCGTGTAACAAATGTTTGCTTTAGTTTATTTGGTTCATTGTAAAAAAGCTATCAAACATGTTTATAGCATTAAATTTGCTGTGATTTATAAGTAGTTAATTTGAAAGTATTACATCAGCTTTTGCATTGCATCATCGCGAAACGTGGTGTGGAAAACGATTACCATTTTTCTATTGAAGTCTATGCTTGAGGCATAAAAGAAGAATTATCTATACAGAAGATTCGTATATAACTATTTGTACTATTGGTGGTTTCGGCTGACTCGTTACAGGGCTTGTTATATCCCTAATGACGGCTTCGACCGCCGCCTCCCACTCCAGCTGGCGCTTTTCCCCGAGCCCTTCACGACCACCCAATCTCGGCATAGTGACCTAAAAGAGATTACATTTTATTGAACACCGGAGACTATGTCGAACATGTTACTATATTTATTAGATGTTGCAGAAATAATATATCACCACAAAATAATACATATAGGTACTAGGTATATTAAGTTCTTATATGAGACATTTGATACATAGAGTAAAATAAATAAAATAAAAGTTGTCATGAAATTCTTAATTAATACAAACAATAATTAGGTAATTAAAATTACTGCCAATTTCCTACAAAAGCGAAAAATAAAAGTTATAATTCAAGAATATAGCAGACCTATGTCAATGACGCACATCGACCCTTACCTCTGCGTAGTCTTTATTACCCTCCATGTCACATTTAGTGTATCGTATATTTTATAAGGTAATTTAATGACTCGATTAACCCATTAAATTCGATGTTATATTTGTATATTGGTTATTTAATGTTAAAGTACCTTATGAATAAAGCACTAACATGTTCCTCTAACACAATGCTAAACGGATATAAGTTTTTTGCCTAGCAACCTGTTACTTAGTAATTCGATAGTAACGATAACTAATGTTATACAACAGCGTCAAATATTATTTATTTAATCTATACGTAACCTAACGTCGACCAAATTTGGAAACAAACCGAGTAAATAAGTAAAACATACAATTTTATATACTATTATATATATATATACATATATATATACATATATATATATATATAAGGATGTAGGGTTTCACGTAATCAACTTGACTTAATTTTGTCAAAATAAAAATAGATTCCTTTTCAGATGTACGAAAATATGAATATAGCAATTGAGATAGATATAAGATAAAAGATTGCTTTTACAATTCAGATAAAAAATTATGGATAACCAATAGCAATGCGATTTAGCCGACAGATTTTTATTGGATACCCACATCCATCAATAAAACCAGAAAATTCAAGGCAGAAGTATTCGTCTAACATTGACACGTAATTCGGATACATCTCATCGAAGGTCAACCAAACACTGACGTACTTTTATATCAACACGATGTTTTATAACCAGCACATCGGAAACTTATAAAAATATCCTATAACATTTATCTTTTAGTTCATAACACTTTTAGAGGTTTTCTAGTTACTCCAGCCGTGAGCAGATGATATGTAACTACTCAGATCGATTTCGCTCCGATAACGAATAAAAACTTCAATTTTGAAATAAAAAACACCGGTCATTTTACTAGCCATTATATAGCTATTCCACGTGTTTTATTGGGTACTAAAACTAAAAGGGTGGCTATTGCGACATTGAAGCACTTGACGACCTCATTCTTTGTTTATGCAAGCATCGCCATATGATCATAGCGAAAATAGATTACAGTTTGCTCTTGCCTTAACACTGATGATTTTTTTTTATTATATTGTCACGTACAAAGTTGTTTTAAAATAGCATCTTTATAAATTTGTATGTATTGTTTAGAAAAAATATTATATAAGTAAATAAAAGATAAAAGATGCCGTTTCTTAAAATCAACTTGTGACAGATTAATTAATTCAAGATTAAGTGCGATTTGCATCTAGCTACTTGTAAGCAATAAACGCAATAGCAAATAATCAAAGGCATTTTCCTATCACGTAGGTACGTACGAATACGATATTGATCTGGGTCTTAGCCAGCCATTAGGCATGAGACTTCAGTTGTTTACGACGGAGGCGGATGTCTGCTGGCTGCGAGATTGTCTCATCGTGTGATATTGCTTTGAACTCTAAACATCAACACCCCTCCAAAACACTCAGTGAACACTCAATAAAGTTTAGCTTTTACATATTTGTTTATATACTGTAATTTATTGTGGAATTCACGATTTTACAGCTTTAGTACATAGTTATATATTAGAAATGAATTATTTATTATTGAATAATTTAAATATCAAGCTTGTAATGATGTTCATTTAATAAAATTACGAAAAATACATATTTTACTAAATACAACTATTTATTTGCATTATTCCGAAGTCATAGTTTGTGGTCTAGAAATAAACTTTGTACACAAATTATACAAATTACAATCCAAAAACTGTAATACATTTAACTACAAAATCAATAAAGTTACTGCAATGTTGTTACTTTTTTTATTTTACTACAATAACTGTCATTAGGTCTTATTTTCTAACACTGTATCGATTTCGTCAATAAAAATGAAAATTATTTCATAAATATAATATCCGAAAATAATTCATTTAAATACACAATAATATACTGACCAATTATATACAAAAGTGATAAAACGTATAAATTCAACTTAGTTTAACAATAATGAGGGCGTTTCAGGTCAAGGCTTAGCCACTAATCCGTACAAAGCATAAACTTTACTTACGACTGTTAAGACCTTTCTAAGATCGTTATGGAGAGCAGACACGTCGACTCCACGGCCGGCGTCGCCAAGTCTTCGTAATGTGTCTGCCAGGGGACCTGATAGAGCACGTAGTTGCTGCCAAGACCTAGCGTACTGTCTACGAACTAGCTCAATAATAGTCGATGTTAGTGCCAAGCCTATTAAAATGTAAAACGTACATAGCAGCATGTACTTAGGTCGTTCTGAAAAAGAATATTGTATTAAATTATGTAAGATATTTGGTTTTATAAGACGAACACATATATACCTAGAGATGTCTTAATGTTTCTCCACTGCACTTTTTCTAACTATATTGAGTAGACTAAACATTTTATAGAATTTAATCGAAAATATAAACAATCTCTTATATAGGACTAAACTAAACTTTATGTTTTTCTATCTTATATCTTTGTAAGTGCTATAAAGAATGTATATATGGGAATACCATTCATTACCAGAATACCAAATATTTATTATTATAAATATTTCAATGTTCATTAGGTCCCATTCATATATTATTTTCATCAAATTATACGAATTTATATATTCCATTCCTTTATTTGTTGTTGTTGTTGTTGTTGTCATTGTTGTAGAACTTTATTAGGTGTGGTTCATCTTTGTAAAACTGTCACATAGGAAAAAAAAATATTATAAAGTAAAAATTGTAATAACATAATTATTCTTACTCGGAACAAGATCTCCAAATCCAATCGTGGTCATCGTAATAAAACAAAAGTAGAACCCATCATAGAAAGTCCAGTCGTCTTCCCACATCTTAAACAGTCCAGCTCCAGCCGACAGATATACGAATAAGAAGCAAACTGCCCAAAATGCGTACAAAGACCTTTGTCCCGCTGGATTGCTTTCCGACAAACTACACCATTCTAGATACAACAAATAATTACTGAAAATAAATATAAATAGATTTCTTTCGTATCTTTAATAGAAAATTTATGTGTGGCACGTAAACACAAACCGCACATAAATCGTTGCCTGAATAAACTTACTTGGCATCGCCGGCAATTGTTTAGCCACAAGAGACACACATGTTGCAAAAACTCTTCCAAGATCTGCGATCACGGTAAGCGTTAATGGAATTCCAATAAGCGCGTATGCAATACAGAACACTCTTCCCCAGAATGTTTCTGGTACTATGTTGCCGTACCCTGAAGCAATTGCGAGCATTATTAGTGATTTGTTAGCGTTCACTAAAATAGTAGCAAGTACCTATTGTGCCAGAGATATACATATTTTAAATTATTAACAAAATCTTTTTATATATTTTTTTAATTTGTAAGTATTTTATTAATTTAAAATATACTAGAACGGCTAAGATTTAAGTTAAGTTAAGAAATTATTTTTTGCTCAAAATTAGGTTATTGCTTATGTCAATTCTTACACTAAGATGCGGAATGCTTACATGATTTTTACACACCTATTGTAGTAAGCACTGTCGAGGAAAAGAACACAGCTTGCAGTACACTCCATTTTTCCTCTACTGGAGGAAAATTTCTCTCTATTTCTAAAGCTATACCATTGCCTGAAGCATCTTCTAGTATCTGAAATACAAGGTCTTTGTAACAAGGTGTAAATATATAAATAATAATTATTATTTTTACGTAAAGTAAATACATGTAAGAATTCGTTTCACAACAGGAAGTATAAACCTGTATTTGTAATATTTTCTACGTAGAATAATAAAACTTTGCTGTACTCTAAAACGTTTCATTTAACTACATTTTATAGTAAAAATATCCGCTGAACTATACGACTAGCACGAATAAAACAATTAATCTACGTTTATTTTACATCTGTCTGTATATTACATATTTTAACGGCGTATTTTCACATCTATCACATTAATACTGTACTTAATGTCTTCGTTTGTACTGAAAAAGATCAATACGGAACATTGATTCTTAATTGCAGATAAAAATAATGTAATAACAACGTTTTTGCCTATATTTGGAAATTCTAAGGATTTTGTTAACCTTTTCATACACCGCTAACTGATCACTTAAAACTTTTTCTAAGCTCACTTCTTCAGTTCCATTCATATTATAGTCGGATACCACCCGTATGAGATTCCACCTTTCAGTAAGTAGGCGACTTCTAAGAAACTCTTGCTTGGCCATCTCAGCTGGATATTCAAGCGCACGAAATACCTAATTAAACACATAATTAACGAGCACTCTATTATTTATGGATATAAACATACAAAATAATATTTTTAGTTATATATATAATAACTATAGTAGGCTTACTAACTTATAATTACTATAACGTACTGGTATATTGGGACAACCTTAATTTTTTTATATTTATAATAATCATAAATATTGTTTTAACTTTAAAATATTATCGTAAAATATTTTTATATTTTTTTTTACAAAAAAAATCAACCAAATGATTTCACCGATAATATATTCTTTAAAACAAGGCTAGTACAAAAAAAAACTATATTAAATTAAAATAAAAGTAATATTAATGAAAACATTGATATTCAAAAGTGTTCAAATTCTTTCGCATACAAATAGTTTTCACACTTTTTCAATTTAGCTTCCCCTAATTCCGGAAAATTACTTGTGTCGCCGCCGTGATCACTACAAACTGGTATAAACGGTGGAAAGATTTTTTGATGTAATATCATATGCCAGTTGATCTCACAAAACCAATTGTGGCTTTTAATATCATACACCCCTGCTCTTAGTGAGCCATAGCGCTTGGTCGGGTCCACGTCCAAAAGATGTTTTATTAAGGATTTACACGTAGGCGACATGTAATTTGGAGTTTTATAAATTCCCGCAAGAATTTTTTCATACAATTTCATCGTATCCGTGTGGTGGAAAGGCGGAAAACCTGCTATCATTTCAAAGATAAGTATACCGAGTGACCACCAATCTACACTATAAGTATAGCCTTTTGATAAAATAATCTCTGGAGCGATATACTCTGGTGTACCGCATATAGTCCAGGTTCTATTTTTTATGGGTTTACCGAAACCAAAATCACCGACTTTTATGAACCCAGACTCGTTAATTAAAATGTTCTCTGGCTTAATATCTCTATGAACGATACCACAGTGATGTAAATACTCTATAGCTAATACCATCTGCGCTGTATAAAATTGAGATAAAGGTTCAGAAAGATTTCCCATTCTTCTTATTAAAGTAAAAAGTTCCCCTCCTGATTCGAAAGGTAGTATAAAATAAATATACAGTTGATCCTTGCAACAAAAATTTAAAGATATCAAAAAAGGAAACGTAATGCTCTGTAAGATTTTCTTTTCTTGATATAATTGCTTAACATTTTTCTTTTTCATTACGTGAACTTTTTCTAAAGCTTTCATTGCGTAATACTCGAAAGTAGTTTTGTCACGAACCAAGAACACCGTCCCAAAGGAACCAATCCCAATAATTCTGACGAGATCAAAATCCTCCACTGATTTTTCATATTTTATATTAGTCGTATATGATTTTAGAAAATCTTCTTTTAATGTATCTAGATATCTTTTATGACTTATTTGTAATTCAAAAGAATAATGCACAATATTTTCATCTTTTCTATCAAATATCATTTCAACAAAAAAATAGTAAATAACATTTATTATATTCAATAATTATTTCAAAATAATCACATGCTCATAGAAATTACCACGAGAAGAAAAATCATAAATTGACAGACGTCAGCTTAACGTATTTTAGTTATGGTTATAAATGATTATTTATCGTAAATATTTGTTTTTCTATTTAATACGAATTAAATTGCTTACAGTATTAAATAGAAGTATGTTATATATGTATCTTCAATTACAATAATTTTTATATATACAATATATATAATTTTTGGAATTTTTGCTAATTTCAATCCGGCAGAAAGTAGGGAACAGAACGGAACAGAGTGTCTTAACACTAGGTTCTCACGTTCCCTCTGCCTATCTGCCCTATGCGGGATACAGCGTGAAGCTAAATAACAAAAAAAAAGGAAAAAAATAATAAAATATTTTTTTGTGATTTTTAAATAAAGTATAAGTACGAATAACGATTACAACCTTGTACTGAAAAAAAGTTAAAAACCTTGAAAAAATTTTGCGTATAGTTTTTTTAAATAGTTTTTATTATTTTTTATTGGGGCTTATCAAATTACATAACCTGATTTCAATATAAGGATAAAAGTTTAAAAACATCCTTATTGAAAAAGAAAAAGTCACTTGCTCTTCACAATCAATTGAAAAATAACAGCAGCTGCAGTGCAGCAGAAATCACAGTGTATATGAAACCACTAACTACTGTAAAGAGTTCGAAGCGTGGTAATTAAGAGCTGTGTACGACAGATAACAAATTGTATGGGATATAACTTTATTAAATTTTGAAAAAAAAATTGAATTTAAGATGAAAGTCTACACCTACTAAAAAGAAATAACATTCATAAATTGTCCGCAACTATGTATTTTATCATATTTTAAAATAAATATATTTGTTTTCTTAGCAGTACAAAATTAACCACAAATGAATTTTTAAAAATCTTCAAATTCACTTTCATATTGGCATTTTGAACTTCTTTTAAGTTTTGTTTGTTCTACTTCTGGAAAATTGCTGGTATCACCTGGCGAAGTGCAGATAGGAACAAAAGGAGGTCGAATCCTTTGATGTAGTATAGACTGCCAACAAATATCATAAAACCATAAATGTCTTTTAATATCATATACACCGCTTTTAAGTGATCCTAATCGTTTATTTGGATCTACTTGCAATAAATTTTTGATTAAGTGTTTACAATCAGAACTTAATGTGTCTGGACATTTGAAATGACCTTCTAAAATCTTTTCGTATAATTTACTCGGGTCTGATGCAAAAAATGGTGGGAATCCAGAGTTCATTTCAAAAATTAATACTCCAAGAGCCCACCAATCTACTGCGAATGAATACCCTTTTGACATGATGACTTCTGGTGCTAGATACTCCGGAGTTCCACATAAAGTCCACGTTTTTTTCTTAAGAATTTTACAAAACCCAAAATCACATAGCTTAATATATCCATTTGTATCAAGAAGAATATTCTCTGGCTTCAAATCCCTATGAACGACATCACAGTGATGCAAATACTCTAAGGCTAATGTCACTTGACTAGCATAAAATTTCGCTAAATGGTCCGATAAATTGCCATATTTTTGAATATATGTAAATAATTCACCTCCAGCAATGTATGGCAATACGAAATAAAGATATAAATTGTCTTTAAAGGCTTCGTCTAAAGATACTAAAAATGGAAATTGAACGGCTTGAGTAATTTTTTTTTCCAATATTAAATGTTTAACATGCTTTCGTTCAACGACAACTTTTTTTGTAACTACTTTCATAGCGTGATAGGTAAAAGTACTTTTATCTCTCACTAAAAAAACTTCTCCATATGCACCATTGCCGATAGCTTTAATGCAATCGTAATCATTTGATTTTTTTTCTGATATTGGGGGTTCTTCGTATCTTCTTACGAATTCGCTTTTTAACATGTCCAAATAACGGCGGTGATCCTGATGATTCTGTCGAGTGTAAGAGGGTCTAGCCATATATTTTGAGCTATTTACTTAGCATTTCTATAAATCGATGTACAATATTCAACCAATAATATAAAAATAAAGCGATACAAAAATATAAAAGTCATACATAATTAAATTATGTCATAACATTTATCAAACATATGTCAATAGATTTAAACGTTTATCATTTGTAATGAATCATAGATTTTTATTCACATGTCACTTTTACCATAAATATAAAAATGATCTTATGTCAAATTATTCAAAAAAAAACTGTTCCATAAAAAAACGGTCATAATTCAGTGTCAAATTTAAAACTTAAAAATATTTGCTAGTAATATTATAAGTAATAGTATTGATTAAAGTTTAATTATTTTATTAAGTTTAAATTTAAATTAATAGTCATTTTCCGAAGCGACTGATACGCCATGGCTTATGATATAAGAAAACGCATAAGCTTTCCTACACAAGGTGGATATTCAGTTGAGCATCAGGAGCAGTATAATCAATATCTCAAGAAATTGCACGAGGAATTTATTGATATATGGAATAATAAAATTGACAATATTGTAAAACTAGAAGACTTTGAACAGCAAAAAGTAATAGGTACTGGCGCATTTGGGGTTGTATATTTAGTAAAGTACCTTAATACAGGAAAGTATTACGCCATGAAAACATTAGAAAAGGAAAGAATAGTAAAATTAAAGCAAATTAAACATAGTTACTACGAGAAGAAAATATTATGTAGTCTTAATTTTCCTTTCTGTGTTTATATGAAGTACTTTTTTAAAGACAATGTTTATCTTTATTATGTTCTTCCCTATGTACCAGGAGGTGAAATGTTTTCACATTTGCGTAAATTGGGAAAATTCGAGGAAAACACTTCAATATTTTATGGAGCTCAAGTTATTCTAGCTTTAGAATATTTGCATGCTTGTGAATTAGTGTACCGAGATCTTAAACCAGAGAACATTCTTATAGAAAGATCTGGATATATAAAACTAACTGATTTCGGATTTTGTAAATTAATCCGCGGAAGAACTTGGACACTTTGTGGTACACCTGAATATTTAGCACCAGAAATAATTTTAAGTAAAGGATATGGTATGTCTGTGGACTGGTGGTCATTGGGCATTCTCTTATTTGAAATGAGTGCCGGTCATCCTCCTTTTTACGCATCCGACCCGATGAGAATTTATGAAAAAATTGTATCAGGAAAATACAGATGTCCTAATCACTTTTCCCCAGAGTTAAAAGACCTTATAATACGCATTCTTCAAGTAGATGTAACAAGACGTTTTGGGAATCTCAAAAACGGTGTGCTTGATCTTAAAAATCATAAATGGTTTCGTGAAATGGACTGGGACAAGCTACTTAATAGTCGCTTATCTCCACCATTTATACCTAAAATACAGTCACCGGATGACACATCTTACTTTGAAAATTATGATGAAGAAAAAATAAAACAAAGTTCCATCTGTCTGTATGAAAAAGAATTCGAAGATTTCTAATACTTTATTTTTGTTATTTACGAATGTAGATTATAAATAATTTTCTGTTAATTTTCATTCATTAGAAGTTTTAACTTTAATTGATACTTAAGTTTATTCTAAAATTATAACGTTTTTTTTTTGTTGTTATGGAAAAAATAATTTGTTGTAAGTTAAAAAAGTTATTTTTAAACAACGCTTGCTTTATCTGTAAACATATATTAAAGATAGAAAAAAAAACAAAGAAATACTTACTAATCCTCCCCCTGCTGTATATAACGTAAGGGCGACGTATAATCCTATATGTGATAGAGCAGCTCTTGGAAAGAAGCGTTCCCATTTGGATATAGGTGGCGCTGGAGACCCCATCAGGGTCTCCGTTTCCCAGTTCAAACTTTTTACGCTCTTACACATTGTTCTTGCTATTATTCCGATTAACTATTACAATTTACGGGATACTTAATTTTCCATTTTTCACAAATAAATAGATGAAGACTGTGTTTGAACATTCATGTTTAAATCTGTAATGCAATATATACTACGATATAAAAAAAATATCGTAGCTTATTTTGAAATGAGATCTATATTTTGACGTGCTTGGTGACTAAAAGCTTCCAACAATAAAAAGCACAGCGGTTTCATATTACTCGCAAACGTAAGTTTCATGCACTCAGTTGTACTTTTTGATAAATCATAATTTAGTAGACTACACTTTTCCAATACAGAATATATTTTGTGTAGTTTGTGTATATATTTGCTACTTACAAAAAATCACTACATACATTATGAATGTTATAGGCATATATGTACATAATTTTTGATGACAACGTACTGCATATCTAATATCTATTCTAACTGCGTCTATTGTATATATTTGGATTTCATATATTTAGTATATAGACTATTTATGATGGAAGGTTATGCTTTCTGTTAATCGTAGTACCCAACAAAACTAAATCAATTCTGTTTGCAATACTTTCCGTATTGACGTAGCCAATTATACGTCGCCAGATCATATTGCTGGCGCCTATCACAGGTTGGCAAACGCAATGTACTTAAAGAAGTACAAAATATTGCATATCACATTATCATAATAGTTTTTCGACTATTATTTATTTATATATAAATAAATAAAATACAATTGTATATTGTTCCGGTTTTTAAATGTAAAAGTAGGTCAAGTATCATCACTATCATCACTATCATCCCGTCTTTGACTCTACTTTTTTTAATAATGATAATAATAAAAGACTGTCTAATCTAATACTGGAAGCCGTTGTTCAATTTGAATATATTATCTAATTTGAACCTGCATTGCGTATAGTTACATAAGGTGACAATAGTAGAAGCACAAGAAAAAAAATCAAGATGTTAATATACCTAGTGTAAAACTATTTAAATAATGTAATTAAAAATTCTGCGTTACTTAAAAACAATAAAAAATACATATTCTCATATATACATATATGTAGATATTATCATACCGATAAAAAAATTATATATAACTTGTAAATCCACTTAACACAAAATTTAAATTTTAATAGCACTGCTAACTTTTTTGCTTCACAAATGTGTAAGAAAAATTGTTGTATACTGAACACAAAAACTCTTGTCACGAAGTTACTTTAATTTCGTACAACTAAAATATAACGGGAACCAGGAACAACCATTCCCGGCTACGGTCTGCAAACAACTGAATTGCTAAAATGACTCGAGTCGGGAGTACGATAAGCTTTCAGACGCAGTACGCCAAATGCTGAAATCCACAGGATTAATTTTTAATATATCTAAAGAGTATTGGTTACACATATAAAAGTAAGTACTTTAATAAATAATTAACTTTAACCGTACTGTTATGAAGGGTTTTGAAATTTAAATATTAGAAATGGTAAACTTCGTTTTTAAACTTTAAAAATAGGGAGAAACAAGAACAAAGAATTGTATCAACATTACTTAGATAATAATAATAGAATAACGAGTATAGTAGAAAACATGGATTCAAATTGAAACTACTACTTAGTTTTAAGACATTTTGTTCAATATAAATGCTTTTACCAGATCAACAAATTACCTGATTTTTAAGGTCAGTACTTTTGAAAAAATCTCACAAACAAATACGAGTACTAAAGCAATTATTCAATGAATGAAGTAATATTTCTTATCAGGATTAAGATATTTAATATTGAGATTCCTATCACTCGATCAATACCCAATGCTGTTAAACTAAACAGTACACAATAATCATTTTATTTTCCTTATTATATATAGCGTTTGCGGAACTGACGGCTGGCGCCTTGCGGGTACTTGCGGCAAATTCATTTTATACACGCAACCGGTTGATATCGAAAGCTGATTACAACGTAGTTCATTAACGTTGCTAGATTTTAAGATTGGGCGATTTAATATTTTACAAATACAAAATAGTTAATGTCAATGGATTTCTTTATTTTTTTTAATATTGTAATATATGTATACGATATTAATATTAAACGGTACGGGAATACGGACTTGGCAAACGTGAATTTTTTCGCTAACAATCGTCGATGGTTTAAATTTGATCCAAATTATAGAATATGAGCCACGACAATAATTATAAAAAACTTCGATAACTATGCTAGAATACGAGAGTCCCCACGGTGATGAAATTATTCTATGAAATAAATGAAGCTCACGTGTCGTTTGTGCTGTGTTCTTTTCCTTCTGATGAGTAAAATACATACTAAATCAACTAATAATTACGAAACTATAGGACCTTTGCTCACAGTTAATGTCAAGTTTAATTAATGTTATTACAATTGCTATAATTATTAAAAAATCTCTATTAATATTTACAAATGATGTGAACAATTCTAGTGTTTTAGTGTAATTATACGGGCACTTGTTATAAGATAGCTCATAAAGTGGATCATAGAAACATAAAAGAAATAGTTTTGTTTTAGTATATTAATTGAAATAAATGAAACGACTGTAAACGCGCCAGGGTGTGGGTTCGATTACCACTCTAGGAAATGTAAAATTTAGTATTTTCATTTCTTTGGTTTGGTAACAAGGCAAAGCGCGGTGTTGAGTTCCGCCACTCAGCACGCAATGCCTCAATCTGACGGAAAGTGGAGAACGGAATTGTTGAAAGAGAACGGAGTGTCTTAACACTAGGTTCTCAGGTTCCTTCTGTCCACCCTGCTATATGCGGGATACAGCGTGAAGTTAAAAAAAAATATGTTTCATTTTTTTATAAAAAAATGCAGTACCTATATGGGTGACCCAATACCGCGTCAAAAATAATTTACTGCAACTTCGCATTTAACTTTTTAAATGCAACGAAATTGCGGGGATTACTAAGTAAGATATAAATACAATGATCATACTGCTACTTTGCTTATCTACCTCTATGTAAAAACTTGAGGCCTGTCGTGACACAGAGGCACAAACGTGTAACTTCGATTCCCACGCCAGGAAATCAAAATATTAAATAATATTTAGTACTTTAATTTCTCTCGCTTGTACCAAGGCAAAGTTCCGCGGCGTTGAGTTCCGCCACTCAGCACGCAATGCCTCAATTCGGGAATGGGAATGGAAATGTTAAAAGAGAACGGAGTGTCTTAACACTAGGTCCTCTGGTTCTCTCTGCCTACCCTGCTACAGCGTGGATACAGCGTGGAGCTAAAAAAAAGAAATTATGTTCGAGTTCTTGTCGTTTACAATTTACAACGTTAAATGCCTTAAATGTTTATTCGTTTTTAAATTGATGAATGAACTGGATTTTTCTACAAAATATTTAAAAAAATGTAAATATACTTCACTATAGTGTCATTCATTTGAAACAACATAGCAGGTTTTAAATCTCGTTAGTTTTTATTCTTATTTCATAATAACCAATAATTGAATGATTAACATATAATCATGTTTAATAAAACAATGATTCAAAGCAATTAAATACTTGTAAAAAGTAGTCTCAGAGACTCTAATAAGCATAATTTTATTTCAAAGCAATAAATTTTAAGTTTGAGTAATATTTATCTACTTCAATTAATTATAATTATTGAATTACCATCAAATAAAAAATTCAAATCAAATATAATGAATTAATATTTAAAGTAACCACGTAGTATTTGAACACAGACAAATTGCAATAAATATTTTTTTTTCATTTTTTTTTCTTTTACTTTCCATATTCTGATAACATTCCTTAGGTCATATGTGCACTTTGCCTTACCAGATTGGCAAAAAGATTGGAAAATAATTTAAATATAGCAATCATTGCCCTAAGTATGATCCGAGCCCACAATCAATCATTTTATATAGAAAATCAGTTTACAGAGAGACGACGTCCCACTACACTAAGATTTACTTAATAAATTATAAATAAATTTCAGGGTTCTATAGAACTTGAAATATATTTAAATTTCATTCTTTTATATTGAACTGGACCCTTTTTTCACATTCACGTTTTTGATGTTACAACACGTTGGCATGTTACGTTAATTTATATAGTCAATTGGTTTTTTTTTTTAACTTGACGCTGTATCCCGCATGTAGCGGGGTAGGCAGAGGGAACCAGAGAACCTAGTGTTAAGACACTCCATTCTCTTTCAACAATTCCTTTCCCCACTTTCCGCCGAATTGAGGCATTGCTTGTTGAGTGTAATTCATATTTCATAGTTCATTGGAATTCATATTTTTAAAAATAAAATCATAAATAACACGACACAGCTGCCGCTACATAAAAATCTGAGTCGATGAGAATTTCTATAAACAATGTTACAAAATTTTCCTGTTTTTTTCACCCGTAAACAACGAAGTGTATGCACAAATAAACTGACCGGTGAGTTACACCAATTACAGGTCCAGATTACAGATTATATTCTCTAGTAATAATCTAGATTCAAATTATATGGTATTCTTTTACGATGTGACCGGAAACTTTGATACCCTCTCTGCCAACATCGCCAGGAAGAAATAAAGCAGTGATTATGTTAATTAATACGCCATAGAAATGCAACTGGAAACAAGTAAAAGACATTTTTCCTTTATCTCTGTAAATATGTAAATTGCTGAATAAATATATTTTGCTTATGGATTTATATTTAGAATAAGTTAAAGTAATAATTATTCTAAAAAAAGCACAGCTCTAAACGAAACCATATATCGAATTGCGCTCATCGCTCTTTACCTGAATTTTTTGTCCCCTTCCCTACAGATTGCTAACTATCTCGTTATTGTACAACCATTATTAATCCTCCCCACACTATATTTTTAGACTAGTATAGTTATGACCGGTCGCGTCTTCATGTCGCGATCGGTTTGTTTAGAATAGAGGTTCCCTCCCCCGCCCGCACGACTCTCGAAAGCCGAGGTCCTAGTCCCGCAGGGGACGCCCTTGCGCCTGTCAGCATCCTCTCAAGCAGCCCTTTAGTGCTTGCATTTTGCAGGGACTGAGCACCGTCTTCCCTCACCCCCCCCGGTATAACCATATTGTTAATTCAGTGCAACGTACAGCAAATAAAAGTCATGTAACTATTTCTTAATATAAACAAACAAAATTATTGTAGGAATGTTTTTCCGCTTCAGGATATCGAGGCGATTCCTATTAAATGTAACAAGTTCAAGAATAGTTACTTTATCCTCGACAAGTTGTATTCATTATTGACACACCATTATTGTTAAATTAAAAAAGATTGCAAAATATCACAAATGTTATATTTGTTAAGTGTTATTTTTAAAATAATCAGCTTGCGATGGTCCTTCTTGTTGAATATTAAGTAGGTAAAATTAAACTTGTACCTCCAGCGCTGCATTTAATTATAATAAAAATTATTATAAAAAAAAACAAATACAACATCTTTACTGTACTGTCTTAAATTATTATTATATTTTTTTAACTTCACGATGTAATCCGCATATAGCAGGGTAGGCAGAGGGAATCAGAGAACCTAGTGTTAAGACACTCCATTCTCTTTCAACAATTCCGTTCCCCACTTTCCGCCGAATTGAGGCATTGCGTGTTGAGTGGCGGAACTCAACGCCGCGCTTTGCCTTGTTACCAAACCCAAGAAATGAAAATACTAAATTTTACCTAATATAAGTGTGACGTTTAATATGTAAAAGTTATATTACATTACCTTTACAATTGAATTATTTAAAACAACAATAAACTCTTTAGGTGTAACTATACTTAATGTACTTCTTTGTGTACGTATAAATACATTCTTTGTGTCTCAAAATAATTTCGAATTCATTATACACTGCGAAATACTAAATAACTGTACTAACACTTATATTAAATGTCACTTATGTTACTTTTTTAATAAATTTCTAATACAAAATCATCATTTATGTTTAAGAGGAAAGAGTACTTGACTCGGTTAATAAAATTATTTTCTTTCTTTGGTCTGCTAAGTCAAACCACGACGTTGGGTTTCACAACTCAACGCAATTTCTAAAAAATGGCATATTGCCCGTTTCAGATGGAAATTAAATCTAAGCGTTCTGTTCTTACTACTCTGCTGAATAAGCAAGATAAAAACTACCTAAAAGTGTAACATTTAGCAGAGTAAGGAGAAAATACAATTATGAAAATCTTTATCGAAAGACATTCTCGAAATTAAATTTTAATTATATTTCAAAAGGAAGCAAGAATAACAAATTCTCTGTCTATCTTAACTCTTATCTTTCTATATATTAACAGAATTACGAAAATTCATGATCAGAAAGATTATTATTCAGATAATAAATTAAAAGTATATATATTCATAAAAATTAAAATATGTAATTTTAATTATACGTCAAAGAAAAGATATAAAAATACAAAATATTTAATTATTATTCTTGTCAAGGTACGTTTTAGTAGTCGTCAACGTCATAAATATAAAGAACTATCCTCGTTGACTCACAGTCAGTTCTCAACTCTTATTAAAAGCTGATACTTTTGTTTAATTTCAACTATAATATATTAACACTACAATGAAGTTCCTCATGGTATACGTGTTTTTTATAAGTATTTTATATTTAAGAGCAGAAGATGAATTTCTACGTAAGTTTACATTTTTACATTACTTCAATAAAATCGTTATTTATTAGATTAAGAAATTCATTTTAAATTAATATATTTAGCACTTAAAATACATTAGATTTTTTCTTTACAAACATAACCGTATGTACCCACATACACAATATTCTTGACTTTAATTAAATTTAAAAAAAAACAATAACTATAACCTCAGAATATTGGACTTTTTTTATCAGTTTCAGTTGTTTGTCTTTTACCAATCATATAAACAGCAGTTTAATAATATATTTTAATATATAGTTTAATATATTTTCCAAAGTTCATTATTTAATCGCTTAACTATTTTCATTATATGTACAGATTACAAAGTCAGGATTTTTTTATTATAGCATTTATTACTTTCCATATAAATAAGTGATATGAATAAAATCAACATAAATATGTATAAAACAGAGACATTTTTTATTAATTTCTTTTCCATACTTTTAAATGAATAAAATACCCAAAAATTTACTGTCTAAAAAAATGATGTTTACAAATTAATTTTTTAGACAGTCTAAACGAATTAGGTATAAGTAATTCTATTATTGGTGAATTTATTAAAGGACACTTAAAGTTTTAAGATATATAATATGCGTAGGCATGTATATTATTGTAAACTGCTTTTGTAGCTAGTTGTTACCGCAAAGAACAATGCGACTTGTCGACGCATTCTGTATCATAGATTGATGGATTGTAGTAAAACAACAATAAAAAACAATGTAACATTAACAAACACTTAACAAAGGTCATGTTACCGTAATTATTGTATGTATAAAACTTCAAGAGCAATTAGGATAATAAAATAGATGTGGACTCAAGACAAGATGTGGACAAAAGGATACACTTTTTGCTTCACACTGTATCCTGCAAATAACAGGGTAGGGGGTTCCCTACCCTTATTATCGGTTATCTGGTTGATAACCTAGTCTCCCTCCGTTCTCTTTAGATATCCGTTCCCCACTTTTTACCGAATTGAGGCATTTTAATAAATACAGGAAAATCTCTACCTTATTTATTTTTAAGAGACTAAAAGAACGAGGAAGTTATCAAATCGATTGTATTTTTTATATGTTTTATCGCATAACTTTTTTTGATGATTATTTTTTATATGTTAGTATTTTTGATATGGTCCCATTTCGTTTTTGAGTTATTCGTAATAATGATACTTTATAGTATATTTTATTAAGGTCGAATAATTTTGATGATTCTTTTTTTTATATGATAGCTATTGCTTCTGATGTAGTCACGCTTAAATTTAATTAGGAACTAACCAGTAATTTCTTAGTCATTTGTAATATATAATATTTTGTGCATTTTCTTTAAAATCCGATTTCTTTTTTTGTTAAAATCTTAATTATAATAGATTTTTTAGGTTTCTAAGTTACGGGAAATTCAACGTCTCAATTATTTCAATTTTTCTTCGGTTATAACGAAATATTAAAAATATTAATATCTCATTGATCTTTTGAGAGTTAATGAACATCGAAAAAAGGCTTAAAGATTTGACCGTTCCGAGCCAAACTAAAGTGTAAGCATAGGTACTATTAAAAGTACATGCTATTCCTTTTATTATTCTGAAACTAGTACTATTTTTAAGGAAACTTAAAACTTATATTACGTACTAGCTGCTTACCCATTAAAATAGAAATTTGGAAATCAAATTATTGAGCTCGCTCTCTTCCCCTACGTTTATGTTAATTGGTCATGTAAGCTTATGTTTTATGCTTGTTAGGCTAAATAACTTTTGTCTGCTAAGGTGCAAATATTCCTGCCTTTTTGAATATTCACATCAGATATTCCAGGCGATTGTATTTTTTAGCTTTACGCTTTGTTTTGCTAGCTAGTAAGCATTATAACTATTTTATCACTATCCTATCGTTTTCTTTTTGTAAATATATTTAATGCACAGAATACAGACACACTTTTACTGGTTTATTCAAATACAACTTTACTTTACTTTATATGTTTTTGACTTCAAATTCTTCAAATTCTTCTTCACTAACTCACTTACTAAACGTTTTCGTCGAAAGTTAAGCTTATAATTACTATTTTCATCATGTCTTATAATCATTCCAGTGAAGACCGAACTCATAATAATCACGATTACAATCAGACTCTATTACATTACCCGAAAGTGCTCATCAATATGAACTTTTTTTGCCAAGACGACATTCGGTTATTTCATTCATTCATAGTTTTGTAGTTATTCTAGATTTTTCTTCTAGGCAGATATTCTAGATAACAATTGCTAAGATGGCATTTCCTTATATTTTATAGTATAGCTGAACTGTTGTGATTCTTCACAAACTGTTCCAGATCTTTGATCGTTATATGTCAACGGAAAATGTGCGTCACGCTGAACAGCTTCTATTAAGGCGACTTTTTTCAATTCCTTATAATTTAGCTATTATGGTTGTACATCAAGGGTTTTAAATTTTCGGAATTAATTACAGTTTAAGTCCTGCTAAAGCCTAATAACTATATAACAAACATAGTTTAACTTAGATGTATTCAGCATAGATCATTATATTTTGAGCCTATTTCAACCTATCCCTAAACTAGTTTTTCCGTACGAGTAGGTATATCTTCATTGAAAAGATGCACTTTTTTATTGTTTCATTATTGTATGCATAAATAAGGAACAAGACAATTTTAATATGCATTTAAAACATAATCATATATTATAAGACCCTTTTTCAAAATTTACTCAAATGAAATTTTCTCATACTTTTAACTCTCTAGAAATATATTATGTTGTACACGATTAGGTACCTCATATCACGTATTTTCTTAGAACACTGTCAGAGCAATATAAATAAGCAACTGATTTACTGCGAACAAAGTGATTATTATCTAACATTAATAGAATTTATTTTACTAAGTTTTAACCACAATTTTGCATAAACGGAGATGAACTAAGTAACTCAAAGTTTATTAAAATTTATAGATAAAATTATTGTGAAACTTAAACCAACACTAAGAACATGTTTCCCGGCGAGGGGACGGGGTTAGAATACAATTCCCCTCCGCAGCTGGATAGCATCCCACGAGAGGCGAGTATCCCAGCAGTTAGGTAGAAGGAGATTCGTCCTCCGACTGGCTCGTGACCACTATCATATCAAAAACGTACCCCTAAATATCTAATGATATATTCCGGTTCGATGACATGTAAGCCAGGTTTTCCCTATTCCCACCCATCCTTTCCCGAAAATATGGTGGTTTCGATGGCGGACTGCTGAAGCCACTACATTTTCCCCCTTCCATCTATAAACTCTAGGCCGACAAGGCACTTACAACGTCTCTGGTGTCTAAGTGGTCAGGTAATCCTTCTCCTCGTTTGCCGCCTTCGATCAATAAAAAAAAATCAACAAGTATAAATTATATTATTATATATTTTTACTTACTATGACCATGGCTTTGTCCTTACGAAACTCAGTGTTTTGCAAAGTCGCGAGGAGAAAATTTTTTTAATGGCGTATAATTTTAAATCTATAAATTTTTCCAAACTATTTTAAAAGTAGTTTTACTTCATTCATATAGTTTATATGACAATTTTAATGAAAATTAAATTGCAAAGCTAAACGAACGTATTTATTTACATACAGATTAATACTGAATAGAAGAAAAAATAACGTAATATTTTAAATTGGAAAGTTTTGACATAAAAATATTTATTGTGAGTCAACCTTACGGTTGACATAATGGCATGCTATCACGTATTTTTGTAGCATTATTGTAGATCTTGTAGATCGCTAATAATGCTACAAAAAATACGTTATTCCCTACTACATTACTTTTGAGCATTTCTGCTAGTTTATGGGGCGCACGCGTGTAAGGATCCCAGGAGGCGAGATTTTCAGTAATTAACAGTAATCGTTATATTTGGCTTAATTTACATACAACCGTAATTTCCGATTATCTTATACTTGAACCTCAAGCTCCTTCCTTTATCTTTTAGTAAAAACCGTAGAAAGATCCGTTCAGTAAATTTTGACGAAATCCGTCACATACAAACAGATAACTTTTGAGGATTTCGTTTTATTATAATATGTGTACATATCAGTGGCAAGGCGTCCAAATAACACGGTTCCCACCGGCTTGCCTAACTTTTCAAAATACAACTACGAGACCTAAAAAAAATAGTGGCCAAGAAAATGTGGAGCTCGAATTGTTATGAAATTTGCAAAAAAAACAAAGTCAAGCAAGGTGTGAGAGTTAATAAAAGGACGCCAGGAAAATGTGGATCTGAAGTCATAGTTGAGTTTTTAAATAAACAAGATTAAGAAAGGTACAGAGCTAAAAAAAGGTTCCCAGGAAAATATTGGGCATTAAATTGCAAAAAAACATGGTCTAACATCTTAAAGATTCAAGCCAAAATTCAATAGTGAAATTACTAAATCCTTCACATCCTTTACCGCCTTCCCTAAGTAGACATCGGCTTCTCTAAATTTACCGGCTTGCTTAATTAAAATTTTCACTCCTCGCCACTGTTACATATTATACTTTACCTTTTTTTATTATACGTTTTTACCTAAAATCACAATTCTAAATTTAAATACTATACAACTCTTTTCCGTTACTATACAACTCTTTTTTTTTTATTACAAAGAGTACGTAGCAGCCTACGTACGTAGTACCCTAGTACTATTTACTAGTTATGTAACTGGCAATCATTGTATGTAATAGTAATTGTCATAACTATTATTGGAATCGTTATCGTCAATAAATCAAAAGCGGACGGCAGTTATCTCTATTAAAATATAACCTTAAAATAAATACATCACAGTCATTAACTTCCAGATTCGCTAATCTTGTTCTTATTTCTTGTAGTAATGTATACCACTGTGGCTATTACTATTTTTATTTAAAAATATTCACATTTATAAAATATTCATATCATATTATATACATATCATATTAAAATTGATCCCGTTCGTTTTGTCTAATTGCCAGGACCGTATAAAAACAATGCCGAAATTCCGGGGCAGTCCTGATATTATAGGTCGATAATAAAATAAACAAAGTGTTTCAATTATTGTCTATGACAAATTAACGGAATATTCTTAAAATAATTCTTCGAAAATTCAACTTCATCATTATGATGAAGTTATTTATTATATTGTTACTTTATAACTTGTATGTTAAAACTAATCAGGTCAAACCGTGAGGTTTATATAACTTATATACTTACTAGCTTTCCGCCAGCAGCTTCACCCGCGTGAAATACGGTTATATCGCGCGATATGATAAGGAGTATCTTATAGTCTTTCCCAAGGTCTAGACTATTTGTCAAAATTGGTTATGTGTCAAAGTTGTAAGCAGTTAAACAATCATACACGATGTTTGACAATAAGGAACTTCCATACAAACTTTCATCCCCTATTTCAACCCCTTCTATCATTTTTTTTGCGATAAAAAGTATCCTATGTCCTTTCCCAAGCTTAGTTCTATCTTCATACCGAATTTCATCAAAATCAGTTCAGTGGTTTAGGCGTGAAAGCGTAACAGACAGACAGACAGAGTTACTTTCGCATTTACAATATTAGTAAGGATAAATAAGTTCTAGGTTATATTCAGAACTTGGCACTCATTTATATTTGAATTTTTATTGTCGGCGAAGTTGATATAAGTTAACCAGTATATTCTGTAATATTATATTGAACTCGACTGCCGTGTTCACATTTAGGTTTTAATAATATACTTACAATATGTTATCAAATTATTATTAGATAATTTTTATACTGATTACAACAATGTATTTAATGACCGCTTTAACCTGGCAATTGATCTATTACATATTACTAATTACATTAATCTGGAAAAATCTATTGATTACACCCAATACTGATATTAAGCCTTATGTTATCGTCACACGAATATTACGTCATTGGCCGATCACGTTTCGAAACGCATAGAACAATGCCACTGCTTAAATAAGATTAACTTACTAAAAAACTAATGATTTGTATAATATCATGATGAGAAATCTATTAATGTAATTATTTTCGAAAATATTTTGTTATTGCAATAAATTAAAAATTAAAAAATCTTAATTTTTACTCAATGTTTTATAATAATTTTATTGCAGCTGACTACATGCATCCTTGCACAATGACAGACCCAGAACTCGACAATTGTGTTAAGGAACAGATTCAAAAAAGTCTCAGACCATTTTCAAAAGGAGTACCTGAGCTTGAGGTAAATTCAACAGACCCAGTGGACCTGGAAGATATCAATATAGATGGAAATGGGCTTAAATTGAAATTCACAAATGCTCAAATGCATGGACTGAGTAACAGCAAACTTACTCAGTTAAAGTAAGCATATCCTCTGTGAAAAAAAAGTATGATTTTTATGCATTTTCTCAATGAATATCCATAACGGTAATAAATACGATTAACGAAATAATAAGACGAGACCTGCTATTTCTTTTTTTAAGTTAAAAAAATACAAATTATCTGTACCAAATACCAAAATATAATTTAAACAATAAATTACTGTCCGAATACATTAATTACTCGTGATTTTTCCCATACTTGTTATGTTTTTAGTAACGCCATACTATTATTTTAAATATTGTGATCCGTTTTTTACTATACATAAGTGATGACTCTGAGGAAATGGTATTAGTCAGCTTGTGAATTTTGATATATTTCAAACTGTATAAGGAAAACATTCATTGTATGTAAATTAGACTACCGTATATTGATGAAAAAACACTCTTGTAGACTTGACTTGGGCGTAGTGGAGGAAAAGTTTAAACTAGCAATCAAAGCAAATCTAAGTTTAACTGCTCAATACAGTGCAGAGGGTCAAATTCTAATTCTGCCCATTCGAGGAAAAGGAGATGCACTCATTGAATGCTGTAAGTCTTTTTTTTAAACTAACTTTAAATTGTTTAAATTGCATTATTTACAACTATTGCGTTGAAAAATTAAGCCAATTCCAGAAAAAATAAATTGTTGTTTTTAATCAATGAACTTTACCTAGTATACAAATAGCATCGCCAAGAGGCACGGGTTCGAGTGCCGCTGCGTTCAATTTTAAATAAGTAATTAACACTTTAAACTGTCAAATATATTTAATAAATAGAATACTTTTTTGCCAAACGATTTCGCCCAAAAATATTTCGGTAGCAAAAATTTTTGTGAAACCTTGTTCCGACGACGTCGCATAAGAACGCATGGCTTAGTTGTCAGAGCGGTTGGATAGTTTGCCGAAAAAGCGCAGGTTGAGGTCCTGATACATTTAAAATTTTATACGTTTTCTAAAAATGTACCTAGTTTGTGTTTGTGTATGTACGTATGTATTTATAGCTAACTCACAAATTACATGTATAAAGAATACATATGTTTTGATTTATACCATACTTATAGAGTACAAATAAAAAATAAATGTAACATTAAAAAAACCTGTCATGGCGCAGAGGCACAAGTGTGCAACTGTAAAGCGCACAAAGGTTATGGGTTCGATTTCCACTCCAGGAAATGAAGTATTTTCATTTTCTGGGTTTGGTAACAAGGCAAAGCGCGGCGTTGAGTTCCGTCACTCAACACGCAATGCCTCAATCTGGCGGAAAGTAGGGAACGGATTTGTTGAAAGAGAACGGAGTGTCTTAACAGGTTATATTACATATAGGTAGGTTCTCAGGTTCCCTCTGCCTACCCTGTTATATGCGGGATACAGCGAGAAGTTAAAAAAAAAAAAGTACCTGTATTTACTAATACTTTATAATACATATTGGAGTAATGTTATGTTAACATTATTGATATGAATCAAAATCTAATATACTATCTAATATATTAACTATAAAAATTATGAAAACAACATAACTCATATTAAAATACGACTACAAGAAAAAAACATTGTTATTTGTCTTACTTGATTATTCTGAGCATTGTAAATTTAATATGTTAATTAAACACAGTAACAATAGGAAGTCTTACATAATTGTGGCAATTAATTATAGCAAATGACGAAAAACTGTTTCTATCGCTTAATGCTCTGTTGTGTAAAGCAAAAAGAGGTACTGTTTTAACAGTAGTAAATCTTGTAAAAGCAAAAGAAGAAAAAAAAAAAATAAACTTTCACGCTGTATCCCGCATATAGCGGGGTAGACAGAAGGAACCAGAGAACCTAATGTTCCTCTTTTTGCTTATTACTATCTTTTACGTATGTCAAAGTCCCCTTGAAATTTTATCAAAAATATATTCACCTGTGACATGTTCTTTTAACGTCTTTATGAAATTTAAAACGTCATTTCCTACAGTCCTACTACTCCCATCCTTTGAGCTTCATACTAGCCATATATCTAAGTGACATTTGTTTCGCAATTTATGGTACTAATATATTTTATAAAGACATTTTATCTTTTTAATAACTTAAATATCGAATATAAATCTAATTATTTACATAATTTTTCATATCTTTTCCTTGACTTGTACTTATCCTATTTGTAAAATAAAATTGCAATAAACAACCACTAATGTTTAGAGTGTATGGCCACTATAGCAACCCCATGAGGTACTTGAATCTCTATTTCTCATATCTTTTCGCCACCTTATATGTCTAGTATTTAATTCTCATTATTATTGTGTATGATATTAAGTACCGATTTTGTTTTAGATGGTATTGAACTTGAAATTTCAACTAAAGTGAAGCATATAAAAGGAAGCCATGGTGAACACTTCAAATTGCTATCGCCCAGTTACAAATACGATATAGCATCTACTACATTTGATTTTAAGAATTTATTTAACGGGAATAAACAGTTAGGTAATTAACTTTTCTGGGTTTTCATTGTTCTAATAAATATTATTTTTTATATAATGTACACCACAATTTTACCCCTTCTTTTTACTTTCAGCTGAAACAACACTGAAGTTTGCAAATGAAAACTGGAGACAACTTATGGACGACCTTGCTCCACCAGTTATAAAGCAGATTGTGAAAACTATCATCAAGAATGTCAATAAATTCTTTTCGAAAGTAACAATCTCACACATTTTGAAAGATTATGTACGAAAGGCTTAAAACTGTGATAGTAATAAGTTTCTAAAAATATTATTAAAACTAACTATAACTCTCGAATTTTAATTATTACAATTTATAAGCATTTCAAAAGTATAAATGCTTTTGGTTTATATTTTTGTTATTAAAAGTCCATTGTAATTCATTTCTACCTTTCTTAAAATTCCAACTTGCAAGTTTTTATACGTTTTCTAACAGTATTTTTGTAATCCTAATTATATGAATAAGATTTTAAAATCTAAATAAAATATTGAATAAATTTCTAGTTGCGGCTACGACTTCTACTGGTTTTTGACTATCACATAGTAGCTATACTAATATAATTTCAAACGCGCTCAGAGATGTACTCGTAAATGATAAGCTAGTATATAAATTTATATATTTATACAACTTCAATTGTAGTTAAACTGTAGTCAAATTCTGTGAGTGAGCTCACAACTTTATCAAACACGAAAATTTTATAGGTATATTATTAGTATATGTAAGATAAATTAATGTGACTAAATAATAAAGTAACAATCATGTGATTTATAATAAATGTTACATTTTAGTAGAAAAAGGTTGACTTTTATTTATTAATAAAAATAAAGCAGTATCACGCATTTTACGCACTGCTATAAGACATATAACAATATATAGAGAAACCACTAACTAGAACTAACTACCCTTGCGAGATGAGTGGCGATACCCGATGTTGGACTTAAGGGAAGAAATAAAACTTTTTGTTTTAACATTGGAATTTACTTATAGAAAGCTTTTATTGTGCGAAAAATGCTTAAAAATAATTAAAAGTCAAAGTCAAAATCATATCACTTTATTCAAATTAAAAAGATATAAAGGTGTCCCAAAATTAACGCAAGATTTGACTTTGCCGCCATTTGCTATTATATTCATTATTCATTCGCTAAACAAGACTAAAAATGGCATTTTCTATTTAATTCAAATCTTGCGTTAATTTTGGGACACCCTATACATGCTTCACTTTTTTAACGTAATATAATGTACAATAAATAATCCTTAATGCTTTATATGCAACATATACATATCTTAGTTTAATACATGCACCTAAATAAGAAACATATATACTTAATAGCAAATTGTCGTAAAGGTTTATCAAAGGAAAATTTAAGAAAAGTTACAATGTAATAATCGATTTTTTTTAATTTGATTGATTATACGTAAGCCTGGTTGATAATACTATTAACTATGTAACGATTATTTAAAAAGATATGACGTGACAATTAAAATATCAAGATGTGATTATATTATTTAATAAAAATAGTAAAATGGTTTCCCAATCAAATAAAACAAAAATTACATATAGAAAATATTTACAATGAGAATTACTTAAACCTAAAATTTGGAGGAAAGAATGTATCATATATGAATTTAAACTCTCATGGTCACATACATAAGAATAAGTTTGTTCGACGGGATATTTACCATGTATTGTTTTTATTTTGAGCTCCCGATATTTCGATGCTGTTGCAAGCACCATGATCACGGGTAAACTGGAGATAAGAACAGACATTGATGATGATGTCATTTGTGATGTCTGCTCTTAACTACCGTCAGCTTCGCAGTATCTCCAGTTTACCCGTATCGTATATTATACATGGTAAATATCCCGTCGAACAAACTTATTCTTAAGAATGTATCAGTAAATTACGTATCCATTAAGCTACATCTATATATAAATACGTGAAGCAAAAACTTTAGATCCCTTTTTACGAAATATATCATATAGTTTAATTAATATGGTTAAGCCAACCATAAATATAAATTAAAATATTACAATTACTTATTTTACAAAAATACTTACCTACTTACAAAGTAAATGGTTGGAATGGAAAATAAATAAAAATCACTCGTTTGTCGTGTGATATGATAAATTACGTAACAATTAGGTATAGGTTTGCTTAGAAGTAAATACTCATTATTCATTTAATAATGAAAACTAAAATAATAAATATTTGAAAAATCAGATACAAGTTATTAACTTATATATGTGTCTGTGACTTACTAGCTGTTTCCCGCGACTTCTTTCACATCGTCACCGGGATTAGCAATAAGTTGATCACACATAATACATGAGTAATTGAGTAAGCCTTCATATATGCGCCATTATGTACTTTTCGATATGAATGAAATGTTTTACCGCGATCAAATCTAGCTTATGTCACTCTCTCGCTTCCTATCTCCACTCATAAAATCACAACATAACATCGTTTCGTGCGACGAAAAGGACAAAGAAAACAAACATTTTTTTCATTTATAATAGATATTACCTAATATAGACTATTACGCTACCGGTAATGAATTTTCACTACTACTACCACTGCCCTGGCTGAGACGCGTCTGAAAAGAAAAGCCGTCAGATGCTGCTGTATTTTGAGAGGTTTGTATGGAATTGTGTATTCTCTGTATCCAGCCACGTTTGTAAGATAAGTATGCGATAAGTATAACGACGAGAACACTAAGACCTACAGACATACCAATTATGCCAGCTTGAGTTAGAATTGCCTCATTTTCTGGAAAGAAATCACTAAGTTATCTTTTGTAAAAGTTACATTTCTTAAGTGTAGGAATTTGTTAGTAGAGATATAGATCTAATGTAATAAATAAAATTTGATTACTGGCATATGTAAAATACATAAATATGCTTGCTTAATCAAAATATGATAACTTTATTGGGAAATTTACCAAATTATATTGTAAAAACTGACCTGGTATGTACAAATTAATAAAGTCTCTCGATTCCAAAACTTCGTTGTCAACTACGGCAGCGCACGTCCACTCCCCGATATCTTCCATTTTTATTGATTGAATATTTAAAGAGCAGTCTCCAAAATTGATCTCTCTTTCAGGAGTAAAATAAAATCGATCGAGTATCGCACTGCAATGGCAAAATTTTATGGTAAAAACAATTTTTTAAATCATAATTTTAAACAATTTTTGACACACTGTAAAACTATAAATACGAAAGTAACAAACTACTTTGTAAACAACTTTTGATACATAGTAATACTTAATTATGAAAGAAGATGGATGGGGGCTTATTATCGAATCTAGATGAAAGTTTATGCCTAAAATTATAGATCAGAATAAGACTGTCGTGGCGCCGAGGCACAAGCGTGCGACTGTAAACGCGACAGGTTGTGAGTTCGAATCCCACTCCAGGAAATGTAAAATTTAGTATTTTCATTTCTTGGGTTTGGTAACAAGGCAAAGCGCGGCGTTGAGTTCCGCCACTCAACACGCAATGCCTCTATTCGACGGAAAGTGGGGAACGCAATTGTTGAAAGAGAATGGAGTGTCTTAACACTAGGTTCTCTGGTTCCCTCTGCCTACCCTGCTATATGCGGGTTACAGCGTGAAGTTAAAAAAAAAAAAAAGAATACGACATAGGCTACAATATATAATATTTTAAATAATTTGGCCATATCACCAAGGCCAATAATCACATTCAACATTATATATTATAAAAAGAACTTACTTATTTTCAGTTATCGAAGAATCCATATTCATGCCCACAAAAGTCGGTGATAAGAATCTACAATATTTTAGCGGCCGTCTACCATTTGCTGTGTGACAGTACAATGTTGCACTACCACCGATATGCACACCAATGTTTTTGACGTTCGCAGCTAAAGATCCAGTCACTCTTACTTGGATCTTGTCAGTCAGTTCGACACCTAAACTATTACTAGGCCCCATATGACAAGACCAATATCCGTCATCGGCTTCTGAAGCATTTTTAAAAGTAATACCGCAATCGCCTACATCGAGACCCTCCCCAGTATACCTTTATGTAAAAGAATAATATTTTTTTTAATTATATAGTTCTAAAAGCAACTTATATAAATATATCTATATTTTGTACAAGCAGAAAAGAACAAAAACATAACTTTTTCGATTTCGTTTTAAAGTTAGCAAAGGAAGTTAACTAAGAAATAGTTCAAAGAATTATTATATTTACCAAAACAGCTGATCATCATTGACATGGCTCACTGGCGTGAACTGAGTCCCGTTAGGATGTTGAAACCAACAATACGTTAAGGAAACTTCAGCTTTACATCTCAATGTAAACTCGGACTCTTCTTGAATAAAAATAGCCTCTGAAGTGTCATACAGGTTTTGATTTCGATATGACAAAAATGCTAGAATAGTAAAATATTTATTTAAGTATTAAATCTGTTTATACTGTTAATGTGTACATGATTGTCTTTAAAAAACATTCAAAGATTTTAAAAGCACTAGAAGTTTCCATAATTTTCAGTCAAGTATAAGTTTAATACTAATTGTTATATTCTATTCCAATGTCCAATTAATATAACAAATTAACTTACTTTAAATTAAAAAATCGAATAATTGTAGAATTTGAGTACCAAGTTACGATAAACGTACTGGAATATTACTTAAATAGCAATTTGACAACAATTGAAGCGACATTTAATGTCGTTCTGTCATTTTAAATCCTTACTAATATTATAAATGCGAAAGTAACTCTGTCTGTCTGTCTGTCTGTCTGTCTGTCTGTCTGTCTGTCTGTCTGTCTGTCTGTCTGTTACGCTTTCACGCCTAAACCACTGAACCGATTTTGATGAAATTCGGTATGAAGATAGAACTGAACTTCGGAAAGGACATAGGATACTTTTTATTGCGAAAAAAATGGTAGAACAGGTTGAAATAGGGGATGAAAGTTTGTATGGAAGTTCCTTATTGTCAAACATAAAATCATGTAAGATAGTTCAACTGTTTACAACTTTCACACCTAATCCACTTAACCAATTTTGACAAATAGTCTAGACCTTGGGAAAGACTAAAGGCTAGTACCAAGTCGCGCGATATAACCGAATTCCACGCGGGCGAAGCCGTGGGCGGAAAGCTAGTACACAATATGGAAAGTAATATATATAGGAAGTAATATATAAGGAAGAAGGAAATATAGTAATTTTCTCTTACAATTAGTTGTCGAGACGCTGATTAAAGCTTGCATTGTCGGTTGTTGCACTATCTTATTTCCCACAAACATTTGTACTCCAACGGAGCAACGCCAGGTCCCATAGTCTTCTGGAGATGGCCGTTCTATTGTCATACCACATTGCTTTAGAGCAAAACCCTCTCCGTAATAACTGTATACATAGTATAGTAAATATTAAACAATATAAATTTATTGATAAGAAGTAGACAACTAAAATTTGGTCTCTGTTTGGAAATAAATTATTTTATTACCTAAGCTTAGTTAAGTAATATGTATGTTAGTGTAGAGAACGTTGATAAAAGTTACGGACCACGTGTCCGTAGTGATCAGAATAAATATTATAAAGAAAAAAATAACTGCATAGATTAGTACTGTATTATTAATAATTAAACAAATAATATTTGAATTTAACATCAAAATAATAGAAAATAAAAATTATTTTAACATATAAATTTAAAAGAACTACCTGTGGGTACCATCACTTAATCCATCAATAACATTGTATCCATAAGAATTAGAGGTCCTTTGGAAACGGCAAAACGTAATATTTTTTGTTGTATGTAATATATTGCAGTACAAATGCAATTTATTATCCGCATCATGAACATACCCAACATCAAGACGCTCCGCTAGAACAATCAAAGTCAAAAGTCAAAGTCAAAGTTACTTTTTTCCTTTTCTTTTATTATCTTCACGTGGCTCCTAACGTATCCCATCGTGATTCACCATCGCAACCGTTATCACACTTTTTGCTTTTTTAATCAGATCGACTGTGATAAAGATAACATGACAAGAGGTTAATAAACGATTTCATGTTTTATTTATGTAAGTCATAACATATATAAGTACGCTTAAAAACTTTTAAAAGGTCACTTTCAGTAATAAATGATTTTTGGAAAGATATTAAAAAATACAAGAGCAATAAGTGCACTAAATTATAGATTTGGCAATACTCATATATAACCTCTAGATTAAAGCCTGAAAGTGAGATTGTTATCAATAGCAACAAATAAATAAATTTAATAGAAACATGTTATTAAAAGTAATAAAATATATGAAATGAATAAACTTACTCTGAACAGTTACTTGTCGTTTAGTCTGAACTTCCGCCACGCGCCCTGGTAATCCCAAATATATTTGCCAATTACCCTGAACAGCTCTCGTTGTTCTGTCAAGAGTTACAGTACAATGGCCAGGAACCAATGAACTTTCGGAAAATGGCTTTGCCACAACGCAATATGCATTCTCAACAGACGATAGATTTAAGATAGTGTGCGTTTGACCATCTTGTAGAGATATCGGAGGTGCCGTGTATGTTGATTTATCCTCTAAAAATCATATTTTATAATAAATATTGTGTTTATTCATATATTTAGGATAAGTACATTTAAATATTTTATATAGTTCTATTAACACGATGAAGTTAAATATAACTAATACATTAATCAAATATAAGTAACATAATAATATAATTATATTTTTTTTACCGGAACACGTAATAAATAAGAAATACTGGTTATGCAATTTATTTATTACAATCTAAATAACTACTAGGATTTATCAACCGTTAATTAGTTTTCTACTTAAGGTTTACCATTAACATCTTCTCTGACTACCCTGCTATGCGATATAAAGCGTAAAGCTGGAGTAATTCATTAAAATTTGTTGCATATATTGTATTTAACGAATACATACCTAGTACGTATACTTCTATCCACCCTGTACGCGAGTCGCTGCCTTTAGTTGATGTAAGCCGCCATCTACCCTCATCTTGAAACGTTACGTTGTGCACTCTCACCCCACAAAAGTCACCCCACGATGAATATCTATTATTTAGATTGCATAAACATAATAAGCAACAAAAATAAAAAAATATATTTATAATTACTATTAAAAACATAGTTTAATTTTTTGTTGCTTATTCATTATCAGTCTGTATCAGTTACTGCTGTATTGTATTATATTGTAACTATCTATGCATCCGTTTATTGTTACTCATAAACATGTATATATATATGTTTTGTATTTCTATAAGGAGTTACGTCCACCGCGTACTTATTAATATAATGTCTTCATTGCCCCCAAAAAGATTGTCTGTTGATTTTTTGACTAAAGCTTGAGATAACTACTTAGCCATAAGACCGCAACGATAGCTTTTTTACATTTCTTTTCTAAATTATATTTCTGTTTTTTTAAATGTGGTATTAAATAATGTATATTAATAATATTGCTTAAAACAAAATGTATCAATAATGTAGGGTACCTGCTACTTGGTGGAGAACGAACATCAAATGTCACCCCGGTCGGAGCGACTACTGTACAAGAATCATAGTTATCCAAAGATAAACTCAGCTTCATAAGAGCTTCATTTCCATTCGCCACATGAATGCTTGCCGGCCATCCGAGACCTTGTTGAGCGATGAGCGCATTTTCAAAATTCAGATCAAAAACGGCGATTTGGCTCTTCACACATGTAATATATCCTGCAGCACGAAAATCATAAACATAATGAGCGCGAACATTTACGAGTATATAACTAACTATATTGTAGATTGTTATTACTATCAAAACACATACCAAAAATAAAGGAATAAACTATCAGAATGAAATCCATTTTAAGGTACGTCTCCTAACTAGACTATTACTGCAAACACTAAAAAAAGTAGCTGACGAATGCCGAAGACGAAGAATTGTGTTTGATATCATTTAAATATAACATACAAAAATATTTTGTTTCGTTTGTTCATCATTCGAAACAAATTATTATTTTTCTGAAAGAGCTCCTGAAATAAAAACCATTCCAATTTTTCTTCATTGCATATCAACCATACGTATCGCTATAGATATTAAATATTTAAAATGCTTAACTATTATTATTTTTACAGTAAAAGTAATTGGGTGCAAGAACTAGCACTCTTACCAAAAATACCCAGTATAGGATCATTTCGATTGAAGAATTAATATGTATACATTTATTTTTTTAATAAGTATAATATTTTCTTACCTTCATCTGCACCTACTGATTATTTACCTTATGCAATTACGAGGCCACACAGGCGGAACATAAAATACGAAGACTGAAAAAATATTAATATAAGAAGAGGTTAAACAAGTACTTAATAGGAAAAATAAAGAAAATATATATTTTCAATAAAAAAAAACATGTTTATAACTAAGTATAGTATTAACATATTGAATTTAAATATTTTAACTGCGCAAAAAATCTAAATATGCCTTTGGGTATTACCAAATACACGTAAAACTATATAATCATACTAGTTAATATTAATTCCCCGATAAAATTAATTTATTTATCATTAAAAGTCATTATATTCGGCTTAAAATCCGCTTTGAGCAAGTGTTGGTAGGTATTGTATATACTTTTAATTGATAATTTTCTACATTACATCAATTATATTATTATAAATTTTCAATGTCAAACAGATCACATAATCTTTCAATCTTAAAGATTAATCAATACTGAGTTCGTATACAACAAACACGTGAAGTTATATTCACCTTTTAGCACTATACCTGTAGATGTATTAAAAAATAAATTAAAAAAGATGAGTGCCACCCGGATGAAAAGAAGTTTTAATATTTATTATGTACAAAAAACTGTATACACTCAACAAAAATAATCGTCGCGACACCATACTGTACAATGCGAAATAGAAAAACGAAACGACAATATACTGGCTTGTTTTCTATGAGAAAGAGAGACAAATAGAGAAACGCGGCCACGCCGCATGGCTTACAACGATAGCAAAAAGTGTCGTTACATCTTTTGATCTTAATTTTTTTCGTCTAGCCCCCTTTCACAGCGCGTGATAAGGAATTTCGTTCCAAAAAAAATTTGATTGCAATTATAACTGAAAAATATAAAAAGGATATCCAGAATAATACTACAAAAATGTGGTATTTTTATTGGATTCGAACTCGTGTGCAAATTTTCAAAAAATAAACTAAAAACTAGCTCTTAACTTGTTATTTTAATTGTTTAATAGATCGATTAATAAATATGCGGCTGATTAAAGCGTGTTAAAAATGGTTTCACCAAAAATAAAATACCTACCTAGCTACTATTTACGATTGACATTTTAAAATTACATTTTTATTTTATTTTTTTTTTCAACTTCACGCTATATCCCGCATGTAGCGGGGTAGGCAGAGGAAACCAGAGAACCTAGTGTTAAGACACCCCATTCTCTTTCAACAAATCCGTTCCCCACTTTCCGCCAGATTGAGGCATTGCGTGTTGAGTGGCGGAACTCAACGCCGCGCTTTTATTTTTAATTTTCATATAATTTAATACATTTAAGCGCAACCGTTCTCGATCGTATATAATTATACTTTAGACATATCTGTATATGTATACATATATAGTTACTTTACATTCTATCATTTTAAAAACCTTATATTACGATGTCTTATTACTTTAAAAGTCCACGTGACTCGAAATTATTGGACTTGAGGTTCCATTTTTATAAAGCTTAAAAATTTATTTTGAAAACTTATAAAAGTTAGAGTACACTTAAACTTATATAAAATGTTAAGAGTAACAAAAAAAATATTTTTTGTTAAAGGAAAGTAATGTAAAATCTCGTCAAAAAGTAAATATTTTAAGATTTATATAACGATTTCATGTTATAAAATATTCACATAATATCGTTGGCCGATATTATTATATTGGTCAAGGATATTATTTCAATATTTAATAAAAAGGTAGAGAAAGGAAAGAAAACGATAAAAAAAGACAAAACTAGGAAATTTGAAATGCATGCAACACCTTTATTGATAAATGTTTATTAGGATTTTAACATATAGAATTATTTTACTACTAAAATGCCTTATTTAGGTTACATATGAAATATTTAAAAAATATATGGGCTTTGAAAATTACCCGATTCCAGTTAAACTGATCAGTTTCGATTCCAGTTAAGGGTTAAATTAACTACTTCTCCAAGTAAGAATCGAACTCACAGCTATAGGACCAGTCATACTTCCCTGGTATTCCAAAATAGAATCCAATAAAACAATATGTCATACTGAAATAGCATGTAATGTTACATAATGAAGATTTGGCCAGGCAAATTCAAATTCAACTTCAATGTTTTTAGCACATCTATGGCAAGTTGTTTATGGTTTGCCTATTACATTTTATTATGTTTGTTTTAGCTAAGTCCTACCCTAAACCATAGACTGAACGGAAAATATTTTTTAATAAAAAGGAATAAACAAAAATCATACATATATAACTGGTGACAATTAAACATTCTTCATATGATTGCTTATAACATAAAATATGAATACATTACAAACTATAAAAGGTTTGAACAATTTATTTATAACCAAGTTCATAATGAATTTATAATATTTACATACAATGTTATATAGGGAAGACAAAGTAATGAAAGCAATTTGACAAGGAAGCAATAAAACACTCATTATTAATGTTTACTTATAAACTTATATTAGAAAACCTTGCTTAATAATATTATTTGAGATCACAACAATATATCAGTTATCTACTAAATTTATTATTAATTTTTCAAGTACTTTTTCTTTCACAGGAAGAAATGGTAAAACATCATCCGGTTCTTTCATTAATGAAGTAGGTATCTGTAACATAAAAAAAGTTTTATATAAACGTTTTTTCCTTTAACTATAAATAATTGAAAAGGAATTTATTAAATTATAAATTGAATAAATAAATATATAGAATTTTGTAAATTGTATTGTGGCCACTGGAACTATAACAATAAACTTTAAGTAAACACAACTGTATCTTCCGCAATAACTAGTTTATGATAGTAAAGTGCATATTCCAATACACATTTATAACAAAGTATTATCTTTCCTACTAATGTAAGAATATAAATAGAATAATAAAACTTACATTTAAATCTCTTGCTTTAGCCTCCTTAATACTAAATTCTCTTAGAACATAATCTGTATTAAGTAAATGAAACATTCTGGTTTCATGAGCCTTCACTAAGACATCATCAATTCTAAGAAAATGACGAAGCAGCACATACCAATATGAAGGCATTACTCTCTGGAAAAAATATATTTATTATATACTGTTTGTTTAGCAAGGATATGGTCAAAATGAAAGTATGAAGTATGTTATGTTATTAACCATTTTTTTTAATTTATTATATATTTCAACTTATTGGCATGATTACAATGGATTGTCCATTTCAAAAGGCAAATCTTTGAAAAACCACACTAAAGTGTGCACCGTACCACAGAAGATTCTAAAATATTAAAAAGAAGAATCTAAAATGATTTACTTACGATTTTAACAGACAACTTTGAAATACCATGATCATGCAGTTCATCTTCAAATAATGTCAGATCATGATAGAAAATAATTTGTTCTTTACGTTTAAGAATATCAAGGTTTATAGATTCATCTGTTGGTTCCACTACAATGTTGTTTGATAGAGTTCCTTTATAATCTGTTGAAAAAGTCCAATCAAATGTCCTCTTAGGTTTTTCTGCATCTGGTCTTAACAATAAAAAATTGTTAAATTGTTACAATATTACTATATAATACTCAAGAGGAAATAATCAGCACAATTTAACATAATTCACAATATTTAACCTTAAAAAGATATTATGTGACATTTAAGTCTCTTTTAAATATTTTTGTTTATCTCACCTTGATTCTTGCCAGGCTTCTGCACAAGCTACTTCAATAGCATCCATATTACATGACACTCGACGCAGAGCATCTAATGGACTGAATAATATTTTAGCACCATTATTATGAGTCAAAGTTAAAGTATTTTTAGGAAATACCATGTCTGGAAAATGTGGAATTCTTAGTTCTTTGCAGTATCTAGAGTTATAAAAACAATAATAATATTAATATAAAGTGCACTGTATAGAAACTTTTTTTTTAACATTCAATATATACTTTTCTGCTTCATCCCTCATAGTAGGGTAGGCAGAACTTAGTTTCAAGACACGCTGCTCTCTGCCTTTCGTCAGAATTCATGACATTGCATGTTGAACATCAGAACTCAGTGCTGCATTTTTATTTTAACGGAGCCGGGAAATGAAAGTAAAGTGTAAGGTATGCTTTTACTTTACTATAATTAAACTTTATAAAACAAATAACTTACATACAAAACTGGCAAAATTGGTCATCTTCCCTTTCACATACAACTTTAGTGGAACATACACTTGGCAATATGCAGCTTATATCATAGGAAATATGCCAAGGGCCAAATTGTATAAACTGTGAATTTGTTGTATAACGTCCAGAATCAATGTGGTTTTCCTAGAAAAACAGTTTTATGTTTATATATAACTAAAGAAATTGAAACATTTTTTTTTGTGTCGGCAATTATATTTTTTTGCTAAACACATCAATCCAATTTCTTTCTTTTTATGTTTGTCTTTCCTCGACTAGAACCAAGTTTAATCTAAAGACTATTTATGATTCGATACTCTTATTAGTTTCTGAAACCATGGCATTTAAATGGAAGACTCATTTTTACATATACACGAAGTTGGTTATCAATTATCTAAGCTATCATTACCTCGGCTCCAAGCATTGTCTATCCTCGTCTAGTAATATTAAAATAGATAAATCAAGTAATCAGAGGTTTCAACTAAAAAACGGAAAAATGGTTACAAATTACAATGGAAAGAATTAGGATAAATGAAAACTAAACAATTGCAAATTTTAATTTTTGACATGTAGTATGACATACAACATAATTGAACATAGACACACCGAAACATGTCTAGGGGTGTCACTGTAACCGGTTAAATGAAAAATCGATACTAGATGTAAAGATTTTCTGAGATACAGCCGGTTGACGATAACTAACTGCTAAATGTAATGTACTAGACATAATGTGTAGTTTTAGATGTAACTACAAGAATTACAACACTACACATATTTTTTAGTATTTAAATAATTATTAACGTCATTAACAAATTTTAGTACGAAATATATTTTTATTTACCTAATTGACAATTCGGGGATTTAATTATTTTTGTTAAAAACAAAATAGCATTATATTATTTCGTAGTAACATTTTCAGATAGTGAAGAAATAGAATCGATAATATGGATATATAATGGTTTATGCAGCAAATACAACAAAAGGTTTTTTTCGTATACATGCCTATATAAAATAAGATTTTTTAGAAATTTTTGATTATAAATAAAGTAATTATTTTATAATAATGTAATTTTAATGACTTTATAAATTTATGTGTATTTTTACTTATTATGAATTGCTCCTCAAATTACTCTGTTATTAGTTTATTTTAATAAAATTATTCGAATATATCATTACTATCGATATTATCAGCTTCACTAAGTCTTTCAGCAAATCAATATGGCTGGCTTTTACCGGTCAGCTTGTGTGTTTTGATAATTAATAATTTGAATGAAATAGTCACTTTTACTATATTATTGTGCTTATATATTAAGATAATTTTCTATCACAATTAGGTGTATTAATAATTATGGAAGCACTTATACCAGTTATTAATAAGCTACAAGACGTTTTTAATACCGTCGGAGCTGATGCCATCCAATTACCTCAAATTATTGTACTGGGAACTCAGGTTATATATTTTATTTCATATATTAAAAAAATATAAAATAATTTACCAAATTTTACAGGGTAAATAGTTTATTTTCAGCAATAATGATCACGATTATGTAAAGATGTCAGAAAAATGCTTTGTCCCCATTCCGTTATAATTTGCTGTCAGTGACCATTCCTATATTTTCTAATTAGGTACTTTGCATTACTTTCATGAATATTTAAAATTCAAGTGCATTATTACCTTAATATAAAGTAGGCAATGTCTACAGTTTATATAAAATCGTGACATGCTTCATAAAAAAATTAGCATGTCTAATTTTTAACAATTTTGTAACGACAGAGTTCTGGCAAGAGTTCCGTTATAGAAAGCCTTGTTGGCCGTTCTTTTCTACCTCGTGGGCCTGGTATTGTTACACGTCGACCACTCATCCTACAGCTGGTATACAGTCCCAAAGACAGCAAAGAACATCGCTCCGCTGAAGAAGGTACCATTGTCACATTCATATGCTTTTCATTTGTAATTTTTATATTATAAACTATCTCTGTATAATCAAATTATATTATCTAAATATTCAATAGATATTCAATATTATCACATTATTAGAGATAGAAAAGAGTTGCAATAATAAAAAATATCTTTATGTAACTAACATCTTAAAACACTGATAGCACTCTATCAAAGTTTATGTTTATTATTGCAATACTTTTGCATATAATATCATCAATTTTTATTTAATTTTAATATATATATATATAGGTTTATAGTATATTTTTCTTTTGTACCATGCTAGAATAACTCTATAACTATAATTAATTACATGACAAAAGCTATTAAACCCTTGACTTTAACAACTTTAGTACAATAGATGATTCACACACTATTTATCAATGTTTACCTTTTTTCTTTTAATTCACAAGTCTTTGTTATGATTACTCATTTATACAATGTCATGCTCCCATCAGTAATTAAATGACCTAGTTCTGTTTTGTTGCATAAATACTGTTTATCACATTAAACAACAAAAATGCATGTAACCTTTGTTTAAATACAAATGTTTTTAAATAAAAAATGTAAATCAATTAATAGGATGCTACTCTTGGCAATTTTCATCTCTGCAAACATGATAAATATTTTTATAGGAATAATACTGACCATAACACATAGTGAAAGAAATGTAAAATTATCTTAATTGTACATAATTGTACTGGCTATCTTTTTTATTATTATTTGTACATGTGATTTATTATTGTTATTATATTTAAGTATATAATATATATTTTATATAAGTATATTATATATTTAATTCAGAATATAGAAGCCAGATTGCTGGAATTGAATCATGGAATCCAATAGCTCAACTATCCCAAACAATATTTTACAAAGGTTTGTATTTAAATGGACACATAGAAAATATCTATATCTATCATATGTCCATATCTCATAGGTTAATCAATGTACCTGTAAAATATCAATTGTATCTGAATTTCCAGTAACATTTTGGTAATTTAGATTTTACTCCTTAAAATCGAAAGAAATTAATAATATTAGAACTCAAGGAAATTTGTATTACTAATACATTTTGTCATTTATAATACATAGTTCATCTAGTGTATGCTATCTCTAAAATATAAGTTGTAATTTAAATTAGGAACAGTCAGCTTAGAAGAATGGGGGAAGTTTTTGCATACGAAAGACAAAATCTTTTCGGATTTCGAAGAAATTCGACAAGAAATAGAAAAGGAGACGGACCGTAAAGCTGGCAACAACAAGGGAATATGTCCAGAGGCAATCAATTTAAAAATTTACTCTACCAGAGTGGTCAACTTAACACTTGTAGATTTACCTGGCATTACAAAGGTAAGATTTAAATAGCAAGAGATAAAATATTATTTTAACAACATAAAACTAAAGGAAGTGTTTTTTTTTATACCACAATCATATTATTAAATATTATATTTAAATGTAAGAACTTGCCATAACAATATAAACCTTTTAGGTTCCCATAGGTGACCAACCTGAGGATATAGAAAATCAAATTAGAAATCTTATCATCAAATATATTGCTAATCCGAATTCCATAATTTTGGCTGTAACTGCCGCTAATACTGATATGGCGACAAGTGAAGCTATCAAAATGGCCAAAGACGTGGACCCAGATGGAAGGAGAACCTTAGCTGTTGTCACCAAACTTGACCTTATGGATGCTGGTAAGTATTTTAAATCACTTTAATAATATTATTATATGGCATTGAGATCATATAATGTTAAATTTCTAGCTTTGACTAAAAATAGACTAGTAGTCGAAAAATAATAATAATATTGTATTTTATAATATGCGTCAGATAGAAAAAAAACAATAAATTTAGTATTTACGACGATTCATTTAAATTAAATACATATTTTCCTTAATGCTGGTTAAGTCACTTCGTACATATCATATCGTGCAATCAACGCTAAGTATGAATGTCTCTGTGAAGGGCAATATGATCAGTGAAATTATTTCTTTTAATATTTTTTAGCTTTAAATTACTACAGATTTTTGGTATATATAATATAATAAATTCCTTTTAGCACTTAACATTGAAACAAATTGTTTTAAATATAGTTACTTTTTTATTAAAATATTTACGGCAGGCATGGTTTCCCAGAACGGGAAAACGAACATAATTTAAATATAACCGAATGGGAATCGAACACACAACCACTCATGTTTGCAGTCAAACACCAAGCTCACTGCGCCACGATGGTTTCTACTATAAAAAAAAAATATTATTAATAATTATTATTTTAAGGAACTGATGCTATCGACATTCTGTGTGGGCGGGTTATTCCGGTAAAATTGGGAATCATCGGTGTTGTAAACAGGTCACAGCAGGACATCATCGATAGAAAGTCTATTACGGTAATTATAATATTTTTAATACAATTTAGCTAATCAACCGTGTTCTAACAACTAAATCAGTGACTGAATTCAATTGTTATTCTAATTCTGAATATGTATGTAATATGGTATGAATATTCTATTTAACAACCAATGAATATAGTGAGTGCTGTTTATTAGTTTTCTGGTAACTTTGTATTACGTATGTAAGACAAGCGACCAGCTAGCAATTTGGCCTGCGTAAACTACACGATTATTTTTTTAATATATGAATCCACTTGCGTTCTTGCTTAAATTATAAACTGCTGAAATTTATAATTTAAAATAATATGTCAATAGATAAGGGAAATTCAAAACGTATTAGACCACTTCACTATCAAATTCTGAAGTCTACAATGAAACAATACAGTCTAAATTAATACAATCTAGATCAATGTCATTTAGTTTATACTAACAAAGTCATGGTCAAGAAATTGGAATTTAATTAAGTCCTACTTTAAATACCACATTAATATTTTTCGTTTTGGTGTTAAAATGACCACTTTGCTAATATTTATTGGTAACTTGAGCTAGGCAATATTTTAGGTTTCCCCTCGGCTTCCTCCCCTTCCTATCTTATTTTACTCTGATACTTTCTAAGTTATTAACCTTAAAGACATATATATATATAAATATATATATATATATATATATATATATATATATATATATATAT
>JAKGSA010000396.1:51238-95691 GCA_033558755.1 Philaethria dido
TATATATATATATATATATATATATATATATATATATATATATAAACCATAAGTAAGCCATCCCGTAGACATTTTGAAGATATACAATTCCGTAGAACTTTCTTTTGATTATATCGCTTAAAGCTTAGTCAGCATTTGTAACGTAAGCGAACAAATTTATGTTTTGCAGTCTACAAAACAACAAATCTTTTAAACTCGGTTTTAGTGTAACATAATATTATGCATAATAGACTTTTTTTTTTTTAACTTCACGCTGTTTCCCGAATATAGCAGGGTAGGCAGAGAGAACCTGAGAACCTAGTGTTAAGACACTACTCTCTTTCAACAATTCCGTTCCATGACTATGAGGTCTATTATAATTTATTAAACAGAACCAAATTAAAATTCGTAGCGTAGTTTAAAAGTTAGACGCGTACAGACAGCACAGGAAAATTTATTTAATACTACGTGAAAATAAAACTCTTTCTAACATGAAACCAGAAAACAGTGTGCAAAAATTCATATTTTTTTTAAATGAAAATGTTTCTCAACTTACATTTCAAAATTATTAATTATTTTGGTGTTGCTAATAAATATATTGATTTAAATACTTATTTTATATTTTAGGATGCATTGAAAGACGAAGCGACGTATTTGCAAAGAAAATATCCAACGATAGCGACCCGCAACGGAACTCCATATTTAGCTAAGACTCTAAACAGGCTTCTTATGCACCATATACGGGACTGTTTACCGGAACTCAAGGTAAATAAGTTAATTATATGTTTTAATATTTTTAAAGTGTTATTCATACAGGTTGGATACAGGTTCGAATCCAGATGCTTCATAATTTTTCGGTTTTTTAAATTATCTGATTTAGCAAATATAGATAGATATAGCAAATAGTATTGTAGACTATATGTCCACAATAAATGAAGTAAAAATATAAAAAACAAACAGTTTAAAATTTACAATATTTTGTATGTGTACAGTAACTAGATATATGTTAAGATTCGGTATATAGAAGTATATGTTTACACTTCAGTGAACAAGTAACCTTGATTTTAAGCATTTGGTATGTAATACATATTGTATTGCATTTATTGTATGCATTTCCGCTAGTGTGGAATTATAACAAAAATTACCATACTATTTATCGGTACCGAGCGTGAATAAACTGATACATCGAGAATGTGTACTGAATAAACTGATACATCGAGAATTTAAAAAATGTATATGCAACGTTACAATCTATACCTGGCTGGATGGGTATATAAAAAATATAAAAATATGTTGTGATATACCTACTTTCATAGGAATATGTTTTATTATCCCAAAAGTGTCAAATATTGCTATATGAATCAGATATTGAGAAAATCTTAAAAATATTTTTAATTATTTTAAGGTTCGTGTCAACGTAATGATATCCCAATTCCAATCATTACTTAATTCATATGGTGAAGATGTATCAGACAAGTCGCAAACTCTACTACAAATAATAACAAAGTTCGCGAGTGCTTACTGCTCCACCATAGAAGGCACGGCGAGGAACATCGAGACCACAGAGCTGTGTGGGGGTGCGAGAATATGTTATATATTCCATGAAACTTTTGGACGCACTTTGGACTCTATACATCCGTTAGTTGGTGAGTAATAATTAGTTTATTTTTTAATTTCATGCGTTTATATCTCATAAAATGCAAATCTATTCTCAAGACACCATTGGCGAGGAGTGAAATTAAAAAGATAAGCTGGTAGCATTTAGGGAAGCCAGTATATATTTAAGGAAGCCGGTATAGGATAGGAACCTTTTTTTTAGGTGGTTTTAGATGTAAAAGCTTGTTTTTTTGCTTAACTCTTATCCCTTTCTTGAGCTTGTTTCTTTGAAAACTCAATTACAACTTAAGCTTCACACTTTCCTGGCGATTTTTTTAGGTGTCATACTTCGTTGTTTTTTTGCAAAGTCACTATATTTTCAGATAACCCACCCAATATATTTTCAGATAATTTATTGTCATTGTAAAAGGTTAGCCGATGGTAACCGTGTTGTATGGACACTTCGCCACTGCAAGACACGCCACTCTGTGTTTGACACATTTTGGTGAGTGACGGAATGTAATGCCGTACATTGTGGAGCGTAAAACGGGAAAATGAAAATTTAACTGATTTAAATATCCTTTCCCCGAATGGAAACCGCAACCAATCGCGGTTATAATCAGACGCTGTGCTATTGCGACATGATGGCGTCTAATAATTATGTGTGTGTAGAAAAAATGTTTGTCATCAAATATATAGATTTTGTATAGAAATTGCATTTAGGGTGCTTAATATAAGGCCATATTTATATTTTACTTTTATTGCGTATTGATTTTATCGAAAATATAACATAATGGCTAAAACAGTAATTTCATATATATATATGTAACCTAAAAATGAGGTACAAAAGATAGATTTTTTTTCATCGACTTTAAAAATGGTGTAGGTTATCAATTCGACTGTATTTTTTTATGTGTATTGATTTTTTTTATATGAAAGGTAGTGTTTTTGATGTGGTCTCATTTAAAAATAAGATCGGACTTGCAGTTTTTGAGCTATTCGTAATAATTGAACTTAATAGTGTGATTTCTCTGAAGTCGGTTTTCTTTTTGTTATGAATTACTATGTAACTTGACTACTTGACTCGACTTCTTTCTTGTTCCATCAGACCGTTGCAATAAGATCAGATAACGAGACACGATACTACCGGAATCGTATATCATGACTTATCATGAGAAACGATTATTAGCATTTTCTAGCAATTTTTTTACATGACTGAATAGTTTTTCGACATATTTTTAAAAAAAATGATAACCATGTGGCAGTATCTCTATATATTATACCCTAAAACATGAAAACTACCCAAAAAAAGTTTAATTTGATTACGTGTAGTAGTTAAGATGAGTTGCGTGTACAAAAATTCTATTTTTACTCTTTTAAAATAATATAATTCGATAAATATAAACACAGATGCTGTAGTACTTGTATTAACAGACTGCAGAAATAAATACAATTCAAACATATATCATCCCTCCGATTGGGAATCCAACAACCAATCATGTTTATAGTCAGGCCATCTCACACTGTGACGGTCTTAATTGTCTAAATAAATAAAAATATGGCGCCTGTCGTGGCGCAGAGGCACAAGCGTGACTGTTAACGCGACAGGTTGTGGGTTCAATTCCCACTCCAGGAAATGGAATTTTTAATTTCCTGCGTTTGGTAACAAGACAAAGCGCGACATTGAGTTCCGCCACTCAGCACGCAATGTCTCAATTTGACGAAAAGTGGGGAACGGAGTGTCTTAACACTAGGTTCCTTCTGTCTATCCTGCTATATGCGGCTTACAGCGTGAAGTTAAAAAAAAAAGATTTAAGGAAAAAAGCAAAATGGAAGATTGAGTAAAGTATTTTTTTTAAATATTATTTTTGTCTATTTTCAGGGTTAACACGCATGGATATATTGACCGCGATCAGAAATGCAACGGGACCGCGTCCCGCTCTCTTTGTGCCAGAGGTGTCCTTCGAACTGCTCGTCAAGAGACAAATTAGGAGACTGGAAGATCCCTCGCAACGTTGTGTTGAATTGGTGAAAAATATTGTCTTAAATATAGAATTAAATATTATATTAGATTAAAAAAAATAAATGGCACTGCAATGTTATATATAATCCACTAAAACGACTGGTCACTTTCGTAAAAAAGATTTGGTTTTGATTGACATTTTGTGTGTGTGTGTGTGTAACTATAATTATTGTCTATTGTCTTTTGTGTGCTAAGCTGTTAACCGAAAAGCTCACGACCAACACTGCTTAATTTCCGTTACACATTTTAATCCCATCTACCTCACAATCGTTTATATATAACACAATTTAAATTATAATATATATGGCATAATATTTTGACTTGTATATGTTATAGTAATTGCACTTAAATTTAAAAATCATTTTTAATAATTTAAAACTTTTAATCACACACTTGAGATAAGAAAACCTCACCTTACCTATCTTCACGCTTTATCCCTAGCGGGGTAGTCGGAGATAAGAAAACATTCTAAAAAAAGAATAAGTATATTTTATAATAAAGAAATTATGGAATGTATACACTATTTTAACACATATTTTATTTATCAGGTGCATGAAGAAATGCAGCGTATAGTGCAGCACTGCGGCACGGAGGTGCAGCAGGAGATGCAGCGCTTTCCGCGGCTGCACCAACGCATCGTGGACGTCGTCACGCAGCTGCTGCGGACGCGCCTGCCCGCTACTAACTCCATGGTTAGTACCGACTAAAACTAAATCTCTATTCAATATAATAGGAAATATTTTTTTATATTATTTTTAAGGTTCCGCCACTCAGCCCGTAATGCTTCAATTTGGGGTATAGTGGGGAATTACGTTCTTCATGTTAAAAGTAAACGGAGTATAGCATGAAGTTAAAAAATTATATATATTATTATTTACAACAACTTCATATATTCCTCTGCATTATTATCAGTAATATAAGAAAAAAACATAGTATCAAGACACTATTACCAATTACTGCTCAAATTTGAGACATTGCTTGATAAGTGGCGGAACTCAATGCCTCTATTGATTTAAATAACCATACCCCTAAGTTGAAATCGACCCACAACCAATCGTGTTTTCAGCTAGATGTTTTGCCACTGCACCATAATAACTTTATGGTATAATTATTAGTTATGTTTAATATTTATCTGAAAGTTGTTGTTGTTTTGTTTGTTACAACAAGATTAATGATCATATTGTTTAATGGTAGTATTAACTAATAAATATAAATTTTTAATTGCAGTGTACATTAGTTATGATTGGACATAGTAGCTACGGGTTCAATTTTTTAAATTTATCTTCCTCCTTTTTTTATTTACCTTTAATACATATTTACTTATAAAACATATATTTATTTCGTCACTCTAGTAAATTATACAATGCAGTTGGAAGGAAATGCAATTTCATAAAATTTGAAAATGATGCAATGGCCAATGATAATATTACCTTTCATGATTTCCTTTCTAATTACCCCAAATACTTATTTATATTTAAATATATTTTCGTGTCAATAATTTGTTAATCACATAATACAAAAATTCTGGGGTGCGGATAATATTATTATATTTAATAAAAATTTGATGCTAATATATTTTATTTCCTCTTAGCCTCCATGCCAAAATCTTACACATATCAGGGTAGTAAGGGAAAAAGGTTTCGGTATAAACCCAAAGTTTACGATACTCCACCCTCTGTCTCTTTTAACTTTTTAACATTTCTTGTTCCTCACCCTCTCTCTTTGCTAAATGTTATGATCAGCTCATAATAATATTAACCTGGTAACGAGGTATGACGAAATATTTCGTCATACATTAAAAAGCTCACTGCAAATGGACATGACGATATTTTCGCCTCCCATGGAATTTAATCGTATATATTGAACGCATTACTTGCTACGTTGTTCTTATCTATTAAATCCTTTAGAGTGGTTATATATGTATATGCCCTCATATTGGCTGATGTATCGGGAATTTTCTTTGCGAAACATTGTGAAAGTTCGAGAGTTGAATAACAAAAGTTTATTTCTCAGTTAACAGGTTAACATAAGAAATGAAAATTTCAGGTTGAAAATCTAGTAGCAATAGAGTTAGCTGGGCCTACATAAACACCAAGCACCCGGACTTCCACCGCGAGGCGGCGCTCGTGTCCGGTCTGCTCAAGTCCACGGACGGGCTCGTGGAGGAGCACAGCCCCATGTACCGGCAGAAGGCGCGCCCCACCTCCACACCGGTATCCGCTCTTGTTAAAGTATTTATATTATTTATTTATTTATTTGTTGCTGATTTTGTTCTACTAATACTACTAATGTGGTAAGATTTGGGTTTTTTTTTTATGTGATGGTAATTAAAAATGCATGTTTCTTTAATAGAGTCGGTGGTAAAATTGAGCAGTGCCTATTTTCCTTTCCTATTCATTATTACTGTTTACAATTACAATTATATATGTAGTTATGAATAGGAAAGGTGTTTAATAGGGTAAATCAATAATTATTTGTGCCGTAAAAGATATAAAACTAAATGATTCTAAAATCTCTAACCTATTTCTATTTATTATGTTACATAGGTTATTTGTAAGTTTCACAGTCAATATAAGGCATTGCTAAATAAATCATCTACTTATTAACATTATATATGAAAGAATAATAATAAAAAATTATAATGTTCTTGGGCTTAAATTTGCACTTTCGTTTCTTATCGACTTGACTAAATATTGTTATAGTTGGAAAACGTATTTCGATATTTAAGTTTAAAGTGGGTTAAAACTTTAAAAAGAAGTTAAGTGATAGCTGTTAAATATTGTTAAAGTGGAAACAATATAATTATGAATTTTAGTAAACAATTTTAATAACAAAATTTCTTTCAAAAAAAGAAAGAGAAAAACATGGATGGATTTTTAATTACTTGTATGACCTTAAAATCGTCCTTTATACTTAAAACTACGATAAGCCCGAAATACAACTATCACCTTCATTATAAGTTTAAAGTTAAGAAATATGACATTTTAAAATAAATCTATACGATGAGATTATAGGTAAGGTAAGGAATGGGAATCATCAATTACTAATACATTCAATAAAGGTAAGTTTGATTAAGTAATTTTTAATAAATATTGAATAGTTCTTTTTGATATTATTTTACTTTTTGCTTCTAAATATTGAATTTAAAGAAATATATATATATAAATTTCAGTAACTCTTTACTGATTTTTTGTAGCAATTTCTTCGTGAAATGGGTGAAAGAGGGTCCATGTTTGTACTTTTGGCTAAAGTACTGGATTCTTATCAGGTAAATGATTGAATCACACGTCTTAGTGTTTTGTGTTCTTTCATACACATTACTTCATAATAAATATTTTAAAATAATATTTTCATGGCTTTACACAAAATGGACTCTTTTTCATCCAATTTGATGCTCAACACTATTTTAATTATTCGAAGTTGCTTGTTAAATTAATAAATATATAAACATATACATAAACTTAATTAATATAGATAAAACGAAACCATTGCATTTCCAGTGACAAATTCCTTAACATGACATTAGGGGTTGTAAATATTTGCGATAAAAACATCAATAATTTAATGAAAATCATTTTTGTTCGCATAAAGAATTCTCTGAAATATTTTTATTACATGACTAATTTTTACATAATAGAAGAATCGTATGAATACTGTTCTACATTATTTTATATCATATTGTAACGATCAGTACTTTTGTATTTAAATGAATATCAATTTATTTAAAAGTATAAAATAATATAAATTAACATGAATAAATTAGTCTCATAATTTAAATAGATAAAGTTCGAGTAGTATACTGAGAGTGGGAGGCGTTCGTGTATTGTCAGGAGCGTAAACCGTCTGAGTAGCGTGCCGAGAGCGGGCCGCGTTCGTGTATTGCCGAGAGCGTAAACCGTCGAGTAGTGTGCCGAGAGCGGGAGGCGTTCGTGTATTGTCAGGAGCGTAAACCGTCAAAATAGTAGGATTTATTTAGAAATTAAATAAATTAGAAACGATAGAAGCATAGGGGCCTTCTGCTGATTATGTATATAGGATTATATATCAGATTTAAGGAAAAAATATATTATGTTGTACGACGTTCCGGATTGTCATAACAGTCGCACGGCATATATAGGGAGGCATCACTGTGGGTGTGTGGTTGAGTCTGCGGACTCGAACCGTATTTGAATATGAAATATAATAATGAAGTAGCATGGCATGCGAGCGGTCGGGTCTGCGGACCCGTACCGTATTTTAAGTGGATATGGAAAATAATTTGTAGAAGGCTCGCTACATATAATGAGTTGAAGTGAGGTGAACCGCCTATAGTAGTGTTGGTTAGTTAAACTGTGTCGGAAGGTTGTCTTGTATTGCGTTAGCGATACTTGTATAACAGAGAACTTCCGTATAACGTTGTGATATGCGACTGTCGGGGTTCGGTAAGCTCTATGGGCTACTGATAACCGATGTCGGTGACGCGATCTAATATTGCTTTGCATCACTGGACCCGAATGCGTTTGGGTCAGGTGAACCGCTATAGTAGTGTTGGTTAGTTAAACTGTGTCGGAAGGCATCTTGTATTGCGTTAGCGATACTTGTATAGCAGAGAACTTCCGTATAACGTTGTGACATAAGATTGTCGGGGTTTCGGTAAGCTCTATGGGCTACTGATAACCGATGACGATGGGTTGGATATGGCAAAAGTCATTGTGTGGAGAATATTAACATGTTGTAGTGGCACGGCACTTACAAATGTACAAATATGGTTGAGCTGTAAGACTCGAACCGCATTTGAAATAAATATAATAAATGACATGGTGGAGGAGTATATTGGTACGATCTCATACGAATGAAATTCGATATGGAAAATAACATGTATTGGAGCGATGCATGTAAAGAGTGGTAGAAGTGAGTTATGATAATTGAATATGAAGGACAATTAATATGTAGAGGGTTCGCTACATATAATGAGTTGAAGTTGGTATGACCGTTATAATAATGAAATTAAAGGAGACAAATAACATGTACATGGGGGACGTTGGTTGTATCGTGTCTGAAGCTGTCTTGCGTTGCGTAAGCGATACTTGTAAGGCGGAGGATATTGTTATAACGTGCGACACGCGATTGTCGGGGTTCGGTGGGCTGCATAGCCTACTGATAACCGATGTCGGTGGCGCGACCCAATGCTGCTTTGCATCACTGGAGCCGAATGTGTTTGGCTTAGGTGAACCGCTATAGTGGCGTTGTTCGGTTATATCATGTCTACTGTTGTCTTGTGGTAGTGTAAGCGAAACTCGTACGGCGGATGACGTTGATATAACTGGTGACACAATTAAACTTAAACCTTATATAAGCGTTCTACTATTGAACTGTGCTTCGATGTGTGGTGAACGGGTGTGTGGTGCTATTTTATGTCCTAGTTCTGGTGTATGTAGTAGTGTCCGCCTGTCTTTACTCTCTTAGAGTTCGATGGGTGTGTGGTGCTATTTTATGTCCTGGCCCCGGTGTATGTACTAGTGTCCTCCGACGGGGAGCGCGATGCTAATATGTCCCGGAGTACTGGTGTATGTAGTAGTGTCCGCCTGTTTGTCCGTCTAGCGCTGTGTTCATAGTAGAGTGCACGGTCAGTTTGTACAAGCGACTGCTGGGTGCGTGCCGTGCGGTTTTATAACATAATCGGCCGCCTAGCGGTTGCGCGTTCGAACTGATAGGCGTATCATACGGCTTAGATTGATCTCACAAATCAATCTACAACACGAATAACAACCGTTATAAGATAGAAATAAGCGTAGCATTAATTATAAGAAAGATCCGGACTAATATGCGTATCAACGGCTTAGGTTGGTCTCACAAGCCAATCTATGTTACGAATAACAAACGTTATAAGATACAAAAAAGCGAAACAATGAATATGAGAGCCACCTCACATAATATATATATAAGCGTAACAGTACTTTTAAGAAATATCTGAACTGAAATACGAAACAACGATACTTACATTGATCTCACAAATCAATGGTTATAAAGAATTACAACTCTAACATATATTAGAAATAAGTGTAGTACCTAAGAAAGATCAAATATAATCTATATGAGCGTAACTCTAGTTATAAGAAAGTTCCAACACAAATTAAATGAGCGAAATACTAGTCTTAAGAAAGATCATATACGATATTAATAATATTCAAAAATAACAGCTAACTAATAATTGATCATTTGCTGAGGCAACGTAAGTATCATATACGTTAACTGTTCCGTTGTGTCCCGGAGGGTTCATAAGACTGCGTGGTTGTTGCAAAGTTCAATCAGTCAGGCAGGAATTCACGGCAAAGTGGCGGGGCGGTGCCATTCTGCTTTCGGTTCTCTTTTATGACTTCATTTTATAGTCATACTTGAGAGATTGAAAGGACGCGCTCACGGCTTGTCTTCGGATTGGCTGAGTGTGATTTCAACGGAAACGTCTATGTCTATGATACTTAATAATTATTACAAACCATATCTTTTCTGACACTGTTACCTCTGAATCTCTAAAAGAACTTGAGTTACTTACGAATATAACAATAATGGATCTTAACCGCGAGACGTATCATGAGCCAATTTACTTATATTATTTAGTTAGGTAGAAAAAAAAAATTGAGAGGTGGAAAACGTTACAATATCCAATTCTGTGGTCAACATGTATGTGCTCAGGAAATCCCTACGCGCCCGTTTTAGTGACTGACTAGTTTCCAAGTGTTTTTCAGCGGTAAAAATCGTTTACTATGAGCCCTCTGCCTGATCTGAAAGTGGGGAACGGATTTGTTGAAAGAGAACGGAGTGTCTTAACACTAGGTTCTCGGGTTCCCTCTGCCTACCCTGCTATATGCGGGATACAGCGTGAAGGTAAAAAAAAAAAAAATCTATGAGCCTAAATTGTATCTAAACAAACATACAAGAAATATAATATTCTTTAAAGCGCTCAAAGAGTTTTGAAGTAGATTATTATGTATAATGCATATAATATTAATATTGCTTACAGCACGTGCCAGCTATTACAGACGGTCATGACCGCCACGACCGTCACGACCGCCATGACCGGTCTCCGCCGCAGCCGCAAAATGAATCTCCTACTTCGCCTCAGGTAAAAATATAAACTATAACATTTAAACATTTTATTAATAATTTGGTTAGGTTAGGTTAGTTAGGGTGCTTGGACAGTGTAGCAAGCATTAATGCGCAATTTAAAAGGGTCCCAACGACTGCTCCGAGGCATTACAGATAGACACCTGTAATGCCATCTCCCATGCCAGCGCCATACGGTGAATCTATGGAACACTAAGGTGTCTTATCTCATACTTCAGCGATGAGTACACAAACACAGTGCTTCTGAACTTGACTGAAATATAGAGAAAATAGTTTCAAAACTTCTTTCAGCCTATCTTGTTAATTACTGGATATGTATGAACATAAAAAAATTATATATTTTTTGATTATGTCTAAAGTTCTTTAGAAAAATATTATATAATATTAGAGATATGGTATAAATATATAAAGTGGCTACATACTTATATTGTAATATAAAAATCTTTAACAGATGAATGGCAGTCCCGAGAACAAAGCGCTTACTCCACAGAAGCCAGTCAATTTGCTACCAGAAGTTCCCAGCCAGACTTCTAGAAAGCTCTCTGATAGAGAACAGCACGACTGCGATGTTATTGGTATGGCGAAATTTTAACATATTTTATAAACGAATTAATTTGATGATATAATAGAACAAAATAAAGATTGTGTAATGTTATGTTTCAAAAAATACTTCTTGTGTTTTGTGAAAGTTCAATTAACATTGTTGTGAGTTCAAAACTTGAAGTCGCTAATTTTAATTGCTTTATCGGCGATGCTAAACAAATGTAGGCTAGCAGTGATGTTTCATATATTAAATAACATTATCTCCCAGTCATATACAATACTCCGCCATACGAAATATAGTGTACAAAGAACTATTTAAATTCAATACCTTCTTCATAAATAATACACCATTGTCACATTCATTGGTGTGATTTGCATAGTCATTGTGGTAGAGACTAACAAATCATGTTATGATCTAAAAATAATATATTTAAATTCTTTATTTTTCATATTTTTTTTTATTTCATATTATAATTCTTGTGTATTTCATTTATTTAATGAATATAATATGCTGGACATTATTTATACTGGACATGACATTTACCAGTTACACTGTTATGATGCTAGGTGGACGGAGGGAACACACCAACCAAAATTCTTTTACAAAATCCGTACCAGGCGTCAGTATGATGCATTTGAACCAAATGGGTGATTTAGTTGGTGAGGAATAATAGTAAAATATAGGCAATGCGCAAATAATGCTTGAATCGAGTTCTCATTCCTTCACTTACTGTGTATTTAGGGTTTCCGACCACCTTTCATCGTTATTGCTGACTTGCTTGGTGCTTGCCGCTTTACATGTGATATGATCACTCCTATTTACTTTAATTATGTTATACATAGGGAAATATTTGGTGCAAGGTGTTTTGTAATATTGTTTAGCTTTTTCCTAAAAAAATTTTTTTTTTAGTATTACAGTTTTAAAAGAATTATATGAGGTTATTGTAAGCTCAAAAATTATTTGTTATTTGATTGAAGGAGCTACATACGTGAAAGTGAACTCAATAATTGATTTTTGAAAGTATAGGAGTGTAAATATTTCAGTTAAATACCAAGTTTTCCTATCAAGATTTTATGTTGCGGCTTTTCACTATGAAGTAGAATTCGAATGTAACGACTTCGCTTTAAACAACTAACCGCTTTTAGCGACGATATTCTTAACTCAAGCTAGGTTTCATAGTTGGAGAATGAGAAAGTATTAGTGCGACTGGTTTAAGCGACCAACTGGATATAGCGACCAATATTTATGATAATTATAATTCGTGCTCATTATAGTTCGTCCTGTTAAAACGACGCGCAATCTTTTGTTTAAATATCTTACGCACTATTACCTGGGATCAAGACCAATTTAACCCCGAACGATTCAAGTCTTATTGGCTACGCACGCCAATCATAGTTCCAAAAATGACAAATTTAGTTTTGTGAAGCAGAAGTATTTTACAATTGAAGAAACAAGTGACTTATTTACTACCGAACAAAAATTTGTCAAGACAAACTTAACTTATAGATTTTGAAAATTTTGCATTTATGTTAATATGTAATCGTAAATTAAATAAATCAGAAAAAATCCAGGTTTTTTTGTCATCCGATTGTGAAGATGTGAAGGTATTTATTACTTTCACTATCAAACAATTTTGGTGATGACCTATTTTTTTAGGGTGTTTAAGATATCAGACCTTGTTTCTTTCTTACCGTTTAATACGCAATATTTTCCTGGCGACCTTTCTTCAGCTCTCCGTCTATCTGGACCTTGTTTTGTTGCAAACTCAAAAACAATTTAAGGTCCAAATTTTTCTAGCGAAGTTTTTTTTTTAGGTCTCTTACTTGTATTTGTTAAGCCGGTGGGAACCGTGATGTATGAACGCCTTTGAATATCGTTATATCCGGATTCTACTGAATATGTATTGAATTAGCTATACTATAAAAGCTGGTAATACTTTTACTAGTATTGTGGAATGACATATATCGTCGTCGTCGTCGTCAGCCAGAAGACGTCCACTGCTGGACACAGGCCTCCCCCATAGATCGCCATGTAGCACGACTGGATGCCTCCTGCATCCAGCGCTTTCCCGCAATTTTGACATATATATGAATTTAAAATTGATATACTCCAAATAGTAAACCAAAATAGAAAGGCTAAGCCATAAACCGATTCTTTATTTTTTAATGGTACAATTAATATGTTAGTTATTTATAATTGTTTGTGCTTTTGTAAATATGGGTGATCTTGATTTATTTTTTTATTATATATCTTTTTTAACAATATTGGCACTTTCTCATGAGTATATGTTATTATGTATTGTTAATTAACACACATTGATTGTGCTACATTTCAGATGTAAATAGTTTATTTATGTACCAAGCGAATTATAATTATTTACATATTTTGTCAACCATTTAAGGTCCAAATTTTTCTAGCGAAGTTTTTTTTAGGTCTCTTACTTGTATTTGTTAAGCCGGTGGGAACCGTGATGTATGAACGCCTTTGAATATCGTTATATCCGGATTTTACTGAATATGTATTGAATTATAATTATATTTTGTAGCTTTTATAATATATTAATTTATTTAGATGTCTCACTAAATTCTTACACTTATTACTCACGATGTTACTTTTGGCACTTTAACACCTTTATACAATTGAAAAAGAAAATTTAAAATAATTTAATCTACATTTTTCTTTCAGAACGACTGATTAAATCATACTTCTATATAGTACGTAAATCAATAAAGGACTCAGTTCCGAAGGCAGTGATGCATTTCTTGGTGAACTATGTGAAGGATAACCTGCAGTCTGAGCTTGTGACACACTTGTACAAATCTGACCAAGCGGAAAGTTTACTAAATGAGTCCGAACATATTGCTCAGAGGAGGAAGGAGGCTGCTGATATGCTTAAAGTAAGTACATACATACATACATAGCTTCACGCTGTATCCTGCATATAGCAGGGTAGGCGTTGCTTGCTCAGTAGCGGAACTGAACGCCGCGCTTTGCCTTGTTACCAAACCCAGGAAATGAAAAATTCCATTTTCTGGAGTGAGAATCGAAACCACAGCCTGTCGCGTTTACAGCCGCACGTTCGTGCCTCTGCGCCATTTTTTATCTTTAATAACAGATGTGTCAAATGTTGTAATGAATGATCAAAAAATGGAAAAAATAAAGTTTTTTAAATAAATCTTATTGTATTTACATATGGAACAAGGTATAAACTGTAAACTGTGTTTATGAATTCGAATCTCTTTTGCAATTTATATCAGAGGTTATATAACGCGATATTTCTAAATGGTGATATTACTGAAAATATTAACATATTTTTTTAAAAAAAATTACTAAATTTACAGGCTTTACAACGCGCTGGACAGATTATAAGCGAAATACGCGAAACTCACATGTGGTGATGGTTGTCTGAAGAGGACTCTAGTCTATGAAATAGTGAAATCGAGCTCTGAGCTCTGTACATACTCCTATTACTTAGGTGAATTATGTAGGCATTTTTACTTATTTAAAATTAAATATACGCAAACGATTCCTTTCAAATCTGTGCTGTTCTCATTGGGATGTCAGTGTTAAATATCTCTTACAAATTAATTGTTGTTTTAGTATGAATATAAAAAATTTATATTATTTATTATTATATGTGTATTCATAATTTTGAATTTACATTTTTTGTCTTGCTCATAATATATATTGCGTCTTTGTATTTATAAGGTACACGAATATTTGTGAAATGAAAGGTTTATTTAACACATTAGAACACCTATGTTTATAAGTTAGATCATATTTTCACTGACATCCTCAAACTAGTCCATGACAAATGGTATTCACAATTGAATTTATATATAAAGCCAAAAATTACGAATTAGGACAGATTTGAATGATAATGGTTTGTTATTATTGAGCACTTTAATAGAGCTTCACGTTTAAAAATACGGCTTTTATTATTTTATTACTGAATTTTTTTAAAGCAAATTGTTTACTAAATATGAAACAAGTTACGAACTTGTAGATATCAGAACAATATTGGATGAAATAAAACAGTGTCTCATAGTAACAAGCAAATTCAAATTGCACAAAATTACTTGGCTTGTTTTAGTTACCATTTCATGTGTAATCGATTTTAATCAGGTATTAACGTTTTTCCTAGCGTAGTTCCAAGTAAGTGTACGAGTGCGTTCCTTTTATATGTCGTGTCGTAATACACTTTAGTAATAAACGTAATCTGTTTGTTTTAATCTTTAGCATTTCTTAGAAACAAAAAGAACTGATTTACAATGAATATATACTCATAATTAAATTTTTATCGCATTTGCTAAAACAAGTTATTTATTAAATAACAAAACATGTAACATTGCGACAGTATAACGGAACGTACTCCTGTAGGTTTAAAGGCAGTGATATTATTTGTAACTCCTGCAATATCTTCAAGTTAGGATATTTGTTATTTTTATCCCGTTCAGGTTTGATTATATTAAGAATGAATGAATTTGTGTTTTCATTCATGTATTATAACAGGGCTAATGGTAGTTTTAACATCTTAGATTTATATAACTTTTATGAATTTCGCTCCTAGTATATCGTATTCGCAACATTTGCACGGAGTTCCTGCATTATTGTTATTGATTTCGCATGCATTCAAGTCATATTGTGTCATTGTCTGAACGTATTTATTAGACATAAATTTTATCGTCGCCAATTTAGTCTAGTGTATTCCAATGTTAGAGAATGTATTTATTGTTATAGTCCGAAGTGTGATGTGCTTATGTACCGAACGAAACCAATTGAATGTTAAACAAGATGTATTTAAGTCTGTTAAAAATTATAGAATATTGTGATGTACACGTTGGTTTTTTTTTGCCCATAACTTAAAACTTATCTGTCTTTTTATATATAAATATTTTGGCTATCGCACCCGGTGTTTTTTGTATATAATTTAATATAAAAATTATATATTCTATCTATATCTAAATACGTGAAGCAAAAACTTTGGATCCCTTTTTACGAAAATTACGCAGACAGAGGAGCATCAAACTTGGCACACTTATAGTTTTTATAGAGAAGGAGTGCAGAATGCTATTATATTTTTTAAATAATGCATAAAAAGTATATAAAAGTATTAAAATAAATGTTACACTCACTAACCATGGTTGGACATTCATGTTTATTATACGAAGTGAAATATACGTCATTACACAATGCGTTATTAACGCATTTACAGGGACACTCATATAAATAAAAAATTGGGCAAAAAACAATAAGTGGATGTCCAGTACGATAAGCAGTTTCCGTTGATATTTAAAAATCAAAGATATCCCATCTGAGAGATAAGAAATTGCGGCTTAACAAAGTTCGTAACCATACACAAATCGAAAACCTAAAACACATTTCGAACTGAGAGATTGTATGTAAGAGATTATGATCTTTTACGATACAACGCTATAGTGTAGTGTTGCTGATACTATAACATATATCGAAATGGAGTGTGAGCAATGTTGTTGAGCGTAGATTGTTTCTTACATTACAATGTATGTATACAATAATATAAACTCTGTATACCTCTTAATCTGATAAGTGCCGTAAATTTTTAACCCTAAATTAAATAACACACGAAGATGATCATATCAAAAACATACATTTAAAATAGTCCAATACTTAGAATATTATGTCTGTTCCATTCTATTATTAAATCCTAATCCGATAACAGCGGTTTGCAATCTTTTAATAAAAACCTAATTGTTTTCTGAATATATACAAAAACTGCCAATGCCGTAGCCGTAGATCTTGTTGATTCTACAATATTTCTCGGTATCACCATTAACTCCAAATTACAGTGGGGACCTCATATAGATGGATTGGCGAATAGACTTAGCCCAGCAGCCTTCGCGGTAAAAAAAAAAGAATATTGACTGACGTGAAAACGGCACGTCTTGTTTACTTAAGCTACTTCCATAGTATTATGTCCTATAGTAATATACTGTGGGGTAATGCAGCCACTATGAATAAAGATAGTTGCCTCTCAATACATTTATAAAAATGTAATGTATGTTAGAAAAATATTAGTCATTTTACCAAAATTGGCATGTGCATTATTATTGCAGCATCGAGTCCGTAATTCTTTTATGGGAAAATGTGTACGCTTTAGTAGTAGGATCCCAGAAAACGACCAGAAATGTTCTATATCACAATTTAAAAAAGTAGTGAAAAGACGTTTGTGTGTTAAAGGTTATTACTTAATTACTGATTTTATAAATAATAACACGCCTTGGAAATGAAATGCTCGCTCCAGTCTTATTCAAAGGTATCATTGTCACTACTGAATAATTGTAAAGTATTGACTGAGGAAAAAAAAGTCCCGCTGAATTTCTTGCGCCGGTTCTTCTCAGGTCTGAGGCATTAAATTTGGTGAACCGTTGGTAAATTATTTGACGTTTAGAAAATGAAGCATGTAACTTCTTACTTTGAATAAAATTATTTGAATTTGAATTGAATCCTGCATTATCTACTCTAGCCAGAGAAACCCCAGGTCAAGACACTCTGTTCTCCCCTTTCCGCTCAAGTTAATGTTACTGAATATGCAATGTCTCGACATTGCATATTCAGTAACAAAACTTAACACCGCGTTTACCAGAACGGGAAAATAAAAATAATTTAAAATTTATAATCATTGCGCCTAGCAGTAATCGAATCCACAACCACTGACCTTTACAATCAGACGGCTTTTGAAATATTATTTGAAAAACTTTAAGGATTTCTATTTTTTTGCTATTACGCACTGTCGATTGGTCATAGGCGACTATCACCAAAAAACCAAGCTGAGCGACTGTATACAAGTGCAGAAAGGACGAGTGTACTTTATTATAAATTTTCTATGTCGAATACTCAATCATTTTTGTGAGCGACCTCCGAGGGGCGAGTGGGAAAGCTTTAATTTGAAGCCGTGCTCCTGTTGAACGCCGGCGACTAGCAGTCGCTTGCGAGCCGCCACTACGCAGTGAGCCGTAAACTATAGTAAGTCTCGTAATGGGCCTTATTTTATATACAAGCAATTCTTTACAGGACTCCAAATAAAAAATTGTAAGGTACCTGAAAGCAAATTTTTATTTGAAACCTCATCTGTCATTTAGTTAGTAAGGTTGAAGATTGATATCTTATAAATCTGATATGCCATAATAAAAGAACTGAACTGATTAATATTTTTATTTTTAATGTAAATAGTAATTTACTATTTTTATTTAATTAATAAATTAATGGTAGAGGAAGGGAGTTAGCCCTTAGGAACTTGTTTATTTATATTAATTAAACCCTGAACTGTGATATCATACTTTTTCAAAAAAACATCCTGAAAATAATTTGATCTACTTTTTTGCCTTAAAAAAATGGCTTAGAACTTAGAACCTAGAACCGTGTCCGGAACTATCCGATATTATTGTGTCCGAAGCTACCGGACCATTTTCATGTAATATTTTTACAAACAGCACTCAAAATGTATAATATTTGTCAAAAATTCTATTACAACTTTTAAATACTTACTATAACTCTGAATAGCCTGCAAGTATGAACTTACTTACTTACTTATTGTAGTTAATAACCGCAGATGGAATTTAATAGGATTAATGAGTTTTTTGCGGAAACAAAACATTCTCTCACACTTAGTAGGTATACGAACGTTTCGCATCACAATTGAACTGCATTTGTTTTTACTCCAGAAAAGGTATCTTTACCCAGGCAATACGTTTAGTTTCTCAGAAATTGAAGTGTCCGGGCTACTCGCCGCCCAGAAGTATCCGCGCTTCCCCTACTAATAAATATTATTCAGGTACACATGAAGCCTGCGTTACCAATTTTGTTTTCGTCAGTTAGATTTGGCATGTGACGCTGTTGTGTAGTACTGCAGTACATTTTACTGGGCTACTACAGTCTACGACCGAATGTTATTTTCATTACACTTTATAAACTTAAACAAATAGCCGTGTCGTCCATGGTAAAATTAATGTAGTAAGAGACAATGTAATAACAAATAATCGAACTAAATGCTGGCGGTGGCTAAATTAAAATGTAACTTTTAAAACTACGTCTATCTTTTGTTTTAAAAGGTTAAGATTTGCAGTAGTAATGGTGACTATAAATGCTGTATGCCTCGCTTGCGTCAATGTTGCTATCATTCTTTTGTAGGCACTCTACAAATTATAATCCGTTCAAGCTTGTCAAATGTTCTAATAATAACAGCATATGAATGATTGTCGACGCATTGTTTACTGTTTACACGCCGCAAATAAATGTAATATATAACAAATATCATTCAATTGAAATTCTACAATAATTTAAATATTATTTATTACATTAGCTTTTTTCTTATACATATATATGTACAATAGAATTTACTTGTAAATGAATATAAGTAAAATAAAATTAATGTTTGTAATGTTTTTTTTACATGGATATTATAAGCAATACCTCAAATCTCGCGACTAAATATTCTTAACATAAGGAGCTCATTCAGCACACTTGATGGGTATAATATTTAAAGCTTAATGTTGGAATATCTATTGATTTTCCGAGAGAGAGCTGGACGTGCACCTCTAAGCGTGCTTAATAATACCAGACGAGAGGAACATAATATCGCTTTTGCAACGTGGCGCACACGACTCAGTGAAGATCGCTATATGCGTAAACGCATTGTTGAAGCAATTCTTCCTTCCTTTGAAGCCTGGATGAGACGAAAACGTCGAATCACATATCGTCTTACATAAATTATCACCAGACAAGGTAGTTTCGGAGATTATTTGTTTAAGATTGGACGACTAACGACTGCAATTTGCTACCATTGCGAAAGAGACCCTGACACCGCTCAACACACCCTCCAAACATGTCCTACATGGCACGCAGAACGACAGGTCCTGGTTCAGGATATCGGGCAAAATCTTTCTCTGCCTGTGATTATACAAAAGATGCTAAACTCAGAATCAGCGTGGACAGCCGTAGTCACCTTCTGTGAGACAGTTATGTTACAGAAGGAGGCTGCTGGGCGAGAACGGGAGAGAGCAGATCCTGCTTACCAGAGACCGCGGCGTCAACGCCTTGGTGGGGCTTTATGTCATTCTGGTCTCCCAACCCTAATATCTGGGGCTTAAAACAGTTTTTTAGGCCATGGATGTGCAGTATGGGGAACCTGCACATTAAATTTATTGGTCCAGTCGAATAAAATTTATTTGTGAGTACTGGGAACAATATTTATCCCCTTTTGTGAGCTTAAGAGCAAGACACCTGAAAAGGGCCACGGATGCGGTTCAACCGAATTCCCGGGTCCTCCTTCCATGTCGATGACGGCTACCGCAGGGGTTTTAGTGGGTAAAAATCCCACATAATCCAGTTCCCCAGGCTGGGTATCTTTAGAAGATTTCCCCTGCGTTATAAAAAAAATAAATAATATAAATAAAAAAAAAAAAAAAAAAAAAAAATCAATTAATTTTATAGTTGGTCAACTGACTTGTTAAATTATCAAGTTGTTTTATATATTGTCAATTGATTATTATACAAAAACTAATCTTTTATAATTAGCATGTCTTTTGACTTTTACTATAAAATGGTTGCCGCCACTCATACTGTGTTCTTTACGTGTTAGAACTTACGAGTCGAAAAGCAGTCTCTTCGAGTACTCTTTCTTTTCGAAAAATATAATTAATTTATAAAACCGAATGACCGTGTTATTTACCTTAACCTCCTACACTTAACAATTTTAAAAGAAACTTTGCCATAGGTAGGTTGCAATAAATAGAGATGGGTGATTAATCTTAATGGAATGCAAAGATAACAAAATTATGGTTATTTTAAAAAAGAACCTACTATCAATAGATGTGATCATATCTACTTTTTTTTTCAACCCTTAAAATTTCTGTTCTTTGATAACAATAGCACCCATTATGCTGGGTTGTGACTAATACAACCTTGTGACGTATTCATGTGGAAAGAAACGCCTACGTCTACAATCCGCTCCGCCCACTGTAAAAACTTCGAATAAAAAACATAAATTGACAACAAAAGCAATTCTCTAAATCATGCTCTAAATCATTTCAATTTAGAATAATATTATCCCTAAAAAATGACGCAAGTAAATTTACAGAAAGCCATCATAGTAAAACAAACTGAACAAAATCAACATTAAGTGTCCACAATAAGCCATGGTCTATATGGCTTGGTGAGTCAAGTGTATCGCACGGTAGAGTAATATGAGCGGTAATTGAGTTTGCCAGGATCAGCAAATTTCGCCTCCCATTCGACTGCGCGCGCGCCGCCTCACTTCGTATACGAGCGCGAGAAGCACGGCCGTGCACCAATGCGAAACAATACCAGACAAAGCCAGTGAACAAGTGTAGTGATTGTGAAATTCTGTGTTGTTATTGTTCCATTCTCCTTTGTTTGTCAGGTGGGTGATTTTATTACAATTAGGATTTTAAATTCCAGAATTTAATTATATTTATAACAAATTAATCGTAATTGCAAGCTGCAGACATGATTATCTTTACAACACTAGATGTGCAGTATCAGTATACAAGAGTTAAATTATTTCTTTTTTTCCACTTTATACTTATTTTTACTAACTAAATTACCTTATTTTCGAAACGTATGCGCTTATTTTTCTTCTATTGTCCATACTCTTAAGCTGTTAAAACTGATTTACCAAATAGTGGGTACGAAATTTTGGGCACTCTGTGTATTTTATTTATTTTAAAAGGCTATTACAACTAGATAGCTTTCAATGTATTAACAATCAATTGCAATTTGTTACTTAATGAGTGAACTTCAATTTTATAATAAGAAAACTATAGAGTTGGGATACGGCAATATTGCAGAAATCTTGACGTTAGTAAAATTAATTACGAAACAAACTTTTTTAAAGCAATCGCTAATATTTGATTTTACGTGTCATTTAACATAAACGCTATAGAATTGGGCAATATAATAAACATATGTGGGTGTAAACATTGAAGTGGGATCTTAGCATACGTTGACTGGAACCCTGTAGCAAGGTCGACGGGGGTGACGTCATTATATTTATGATGATACCTTACATACGGGTCGACAAATGGATCTCGTCGCTGGAAGTATTGTTGTAATTGAAAAAGTGGGCTAGCTAGAGAGAATAAATGCAATATTATATTTACACCGGGCAATGGCACGTCTAGTGTAGTTAAATAATAATATTTTTAACTTAATAAAGATATATCAATAGTACAAGACACTTTACGGTTGCAAAACTGGTTAGCCTAGGCTTTCTAGCCCTAGCTCAATCATTGATATTCTATATTTATGTTCTACTGTGGTTGAAACCTAAGTGGTTAAGACTCATATAATAGTCTCAATGTTTCTCAACATAACCATCCGTTACGATAATTAATATCGGATAGATACTTAAATGCCTGTATCTAAGTGTTCTCTACAAAACTATAACATGTCTAATTATTAATTTATGGAGTTATTTTGGTCCTGTAATGTAAAACACACACTGCGGTTCTTTTGTGTCATTAATTTGCTTTTTTCACGACGGAAATAATTGTTAATGACCCCTTGCATTTTGGCTTTGACTTCTGTTTCCAAACTTCGTAAAGTAATGTTATATAACCATTTCTATTTATTTTGATCTTTAAATAGATAATTATTTAATTTAAACTCCTGTCGAGGCCACAAGCGTGCGACTGTAAACGCGAAGGTTGTGGGTTCCATTCCCTCACCAGGAAATGGATTTTTTCATTTCCTGGATTTGGTAACTAGGCAAAGCGCGGCGTTGAGTTCCACCACTCTGCACCCAATGCCTCAATTCGGCGGAAAGTGGGGAACGGAGTGTCTTAACACTAGGTTCCCTCTGCCTACCCTGTTATACGCGGGATACAGCGTGAAGCTATGTATGTATTAAATTTAAAAGATATTTAAATATTTATTAGAACATCCATTGTAGGAGTAATCTACCTACCTATCAGTGGAGAGACACACTGTCATTTTAATAATAATTTTAAATTAAGCTGTCAGGCGTAAAAGCACGATTTCGCATTATTTATAATACAAAAATATTTTAAGCTATCAATGTAATGCCAAAATTTGGCGGAAAGTGCAGAACGAGTGTCTTAGCACTAGGTTCCCTCTGCCTACCCTGTTATATGTGGGAAACAATGTGAAGCTAAAAAAAATAAACAAAATCCCATGTAATCTTGTGCCTTCTCATAACATGCAGTAATGTAGTACTTGAATTTGCTTATGAAAACCATTAACGATCGACGTGGCAATGACCTTTTAACTTAAAGATATAGTGATAGGTACCCTGTCAACTTATTCACAAACTGAACATTCATCAATATACAATTTAAATAGGTTGCATAGGTTACTATATTCTCACACTACTTAATTCAGTAGGTATTTAGTTGATAGCGTACTTGCTCGCGGAGATAAATTTGTAAATTATGTGTATGCCTTGATTGCTTATTCAGTGTGGTGAATGGAAGAGATATTATGATGCATTCCAATGAATGAAATTACGATTTCTTAAAGCAATACACAGTTACCTGTTCTTAGACCAGATTTTATACTAATAAACCACACTGTATCATGAGAAGAAATGGAGCTTAGTATAATTTACTTATGAGTTAAATATTGTGCAACCTAATCGAAATTTTGACGATATCATATAAAAGTTTACTGCTTAATAACAAATGTATGGATAATATATATGTTTTTAGCTTCCCGCACATAGCAGGGTAGGCAGGGGAAACCTGAGAACCTAGTGTTAAGACACTCCGTTCTCTTTCAACTATTCCGTTCCCCACGTAATACTTTTACATATGTATATAGTTCTTATAGTTATGTATATAGTTGTTGGTTGGTTTTATAGTTTTTCTCCATATACCGTTGTTTTTGTTATTAGACATCATTCGTATTAATTTCATGACCACAAGCCACATAGAAACCAAATAATATTGATGCAATTGTTGACGATGACTACATTTCGCCCACATTGTCCTACTGTGCTATACCAAATAGGGATCGGAGAATAAAACATAATACGCTCTCATTTGCCACATGCATACATTATCAACTTCCGTCACAGAAATCAATCAACAGTTACCAGTATACTAAATTTGGGACTTAGGCTATTATCACGTCATACAATAACAAACAAATTAGGTTACTCCATAATAAGTATTGGCATGTATGGAAGTGTGACATAAAATTTACTAAACACTTGACTGTGAACATATATCTCTCTTCCTCACTTAAAAGTCTGTACAGAAACAAGTAAGGTGAACATACTTAAAAACAACACAGAAATAAACTAGGAATGAGTACACGGACCCATGAAATTCGTTGAATCTCTGCCATGCGTGACGACAGATGGAAAGTGCTTAGCAAAGCAAGTTGGTTGGTATAAATGTGATGTGAGAGATCTTTTGTAAAAAATGTTTATGAAAAAAACTGACGAAAAGACTTGTGACGCTCTAGCGATTCAAAATAGAAAACCCAAACGGCATTCACCCGCACTTTGGTGTATCGTAATCAATATGCTATTTAGCATGATTTTTTATGGACTATAAATCGTTTTGATACGGGAGTTCAGCAGTAATGTGGTTAGAGCATTGCAGTTACGCGTACCGAATCCAAAAGTAAATTTGTACTTGTAGTGTAGGTACCTAAACTGTTACATATAGTCATTACGTAACTTTAATGAAAATTTTAAAATTTTATTGTAAATAAAGGCTATTTAGTAAATAAAGTATTAATACAGTTTAAGTTTATAATGCTTACTCATAATATATACCGCGGAGATACCTAATAGTAGGTACTTATAAATTTTGATATTTGGATTTGTAGCATATACACAAAATCTATAGAAAGGCAATTTCATGCGAGTACAATAAATTGCTTTCCTTTGAAAGTGTCGAAAAACGTAATCATATTGTAGAGCAAAGCAAATTAGGCTCGATGTTGACAAAAAGCCTCACACTTTTCTATGGAACGCGAGTCTAAATTGAAATATCGTGTGCGTAACGGAAGGCTTTTACTATTTAGTTGGTCAAGTGCCGGATGTGTGGCAACCATAACTAATTCCCAACAGATTTTAGCCACACATTTATCTATCATTTCATACCTACAGATATGTACGAAATCTTTATTCCGCTCCGTATCGGATCTTATAACAGTTAAGAGCTTTAAGTCTTTACTTTGGTAGAAAAGCTAGTCACGACGTGCTATCTCGATAATGTAGACAATGGTCTCGTGCATTACATGAATACTTTTACTTAAATTGATATCTAAGATTTTGAATTCGCGTCTGTAAATGTTCGACGACGCTGGTGCACGGTAAAACATCAAAGAATTTATGATTGCATCTTCAAATGAATGAATTAATTTAAGAATCTTTTTCTTAAATAAAAAATAAAATTTATTTTAACATATAAAAATATTTATAGATACGGAATAAAATCATTCCGAAATTTATTTTGTTCAAAAACTTTTTTCTTATTAAACTTTTTATTAAACCAGCAACCTTAATAGTAGAGTGGAAAGAAAGTAAAACCGGCCAATATAAGATTAATTTAAAACCTAAGCCTAGATGTCGTCTTTTTTACATTATTCAGTAAAATATTTTAAAATTATGCATATTATTATTTATTACATATAAAATATTCAACGAGCATCATTCCATGAACTATAAAGCAAAGAATTGGGCAACTATAACTAATTCTCAAAGCGAGCGTCCGAATATAATTATATACATATATTATAATTAAGTTTTTTAATGTTATTATCATATACCACCGAGTAATAATAATAATCTTATATTTTTTTCCAAGGATAATGAGTAAGGTATTCATTTAAAAGTGATTCATTTGTATCAACAGAGCAAAACATTTTATTTCTTGGTGAAACTTGTTCTCCCACACAAATATGAAGTTTGTAGTATAAAATTATAACTTTTTAGCTGAGTCTTACCTCGTGCTAACTTTATTTTCTTGGTTATTTTCTTGTATATACTGTTCTTTTTTTATTTCTTTTACATTGTGCCATTATAAAGCAGCCAGAGTTAGTAGTTGAAATATCATACCTACCAGAGGTACCTATATCTCTTTTTGATAATACAAGCGCTTATACCCATCTATATGCATATATATGTATATAGGAACTTAATTTTACCGCTATTTCATAGTTAACTTTTGCCATAGTGTCTAGAAGTAACAGAAGGGTGAGTAAGAAACAATTTCAACGAAAATTTTGCTGTTAGCTTCAATTGCTCATGAAGTATCAATTTTATTTTATACTAAATAGTTGCTGCCCGCAACTTGCATGGTCTTTATGACCTGAAATCATACTTCTTTCACCATGGCATATAAACATTTCCTAGAGAGGAGATCGAACTTAGAACCAACCTGTTTAGCATGATATCAGACACTGTTAAGAGAATATCTCCATTACGCTAAGCAATTTTTGCAAAGGCAGCGTTGTGTTATTTAGTTCAGTTGAACAATTATGATACTTCCTTATATGTTGTCCAGATCTTAAATTTTTTAATGTCTACGAAAGACGTCCATCTCGCTGACTGACTTTAACTTTTAATAAGACAGCTTCTTCTTAATTTTGATCTGTTATAGCTCTACATCACGTGTTTCATTTTAAAATAAGTTATTAAAATACCCTAAGTTAAATCTAGGCATAGTAGTATGTACCTATATAACAAAATAGTTTAATAGATAAAAAAATTAAACATTATAGAAAAACAACGTGTTTCATATTTATTGTACAGACACACTTTTTTACCGTTTTATTATAGTGTAGTATCAGGGGTAAGCAGCCTGCGGCCCTCCAGCCGCATGTGGCCCTAGTTATTCTTCCGCTAATATATTAGGTACTCGCTACTTTTTTTTTTCAGATTTGATGTTTTTATTATATGATGTTTATAATAGAAAAACAATTTAAAATACTGTTAAAAAAGCATGGCTCGCCAAAAAAAAAAAAATTACCTTTTGGTCCGCCAAAAAAAAATATATATTTCGTTAGGCCCGTTGTTAAAAAGGTTGCTCGACCCTGTGTGTATAGACAACAATAAAAGTGCTATATTATGGTATCTAAATGAGTAATAGGTAGCTTATTAATGATCTAATATATTCTATTTACAATTGCAGTAATAATTAACGGAAGTAGTAAGTACGATATTATTTTTATATGGACTTTTCTCAACCATAGTCATTAAGAATGTATTTGTACTACATACATGCATTAAACATTCTGTTAACGAAAAAAGTTAAGTAATAAGTTTTGTTAACAGTTAAGAGGCGTGGTCATCGATTATTTAATTTAGTTGTCTTGAACCAATGTAGACATATGAGCAATACATTCCGTTCTATAAAGATAATAGAAAAATACATATAATGTTATTGCAATAAGCGCATATACCTGCAAATATAATTATTGATTCTTTATCGTCACTATCAAGTAGGTACTTTAATTGACATACATAGGTACATTTCTACATATTAGGGCGCAATATGGCATTGTTAATCGTCTTCGATTGATCATTGAAAGTATTAAATATGTTATGATGTCATGCAAAGAATAATAATAATACTTTGCGCAATTTTAGATTATCTTTTATATTTTAGTGTTAAAAATACAAACGAGAGCGCTCATCAGCAACATCATGTTAGAGTGCTCAATGTTTAATTAATAAATCAAATACCATGACGTTTTAAATAAACACACTAAGCAACATTTAGGTTTGCTAAAAGATAAATGGGTTACGATTACAGTGCTACTTGTAAGTTTTATTAGTCAAAAATATTTTTAACTGTTAATTTAAAAGAAAAAAATATTGCCATTAGGGCGCAGAGTAACGTGTCTGGCTGCACGCTATGATAATGAGCAAATTCCCTTTTGGAAGAATGTTATGTATTTTAAGAACTTAGTTGTAGGTATACTTATTTATACATTTTTCCATTATAATGCCTTATTCTTTATTTTACTGAATATATTATGTACTAAATTATAATAAACCTATAAATGTAAACAAATAGAATATAACAGCACATAAAAAAATGTCAAATAATATTTAAGTGGGTTCAAATATTTTGCTATATATGAAGTACAAAAAACACATTATAATTTTTTAAAATTATGTAATAAATAGGTATTCTATAATCATACAATATATGCATACAGTAGTAGGTACTTTATTTACTGTGAATTCCAAAGAGGATGAATAAAAATGATTGCATTTTATACGGTTATTGCTACCAGATACCTTCTACCTTGACCTAAAATGAGACAAGTATGTATGAGATCCTTTTGTACCTGTATCATGCAATGATGAATGCTCATAAAAATACTGTTAAGACGATACTTTTTATGTACGTACTACTACTATCTATATACGTGACTATACTATTTATATATATAGATATATATTTTCCCTTTATATAAATGTGATATAATACTTAAAACAAGAAAAATATATAAAGTATGTATACTGTTACAAAAGATATGTATTGTTAATATATTTTTGGTAGATGTAGGTACTTATATTTTATAGGAAGTGTATAGAACTTTTTCAATATACACACGCGCTCTAATAAAGTCTTAGAAGTAGGTATAAACGGCTGATCTTCAGATACAAGTCACGCCTCTAAACACAATGTACCTATTGTAACAGAAGATGTTTTTTTAACACAGACACCAAAGATTTTAATAAAAACTATATCAATTCATGAGATATCTGAGTGCCACCATTATATGTACAGGCAAGTCATTAGAAAAACACATAGACAAAGGCACATCTTTATTATTATTTATCATAAATAAAATCGAATAAAATTATAAAAATTTATTATTTTTTTAACTCTTTTTTTCTAGAATGTGAATCGGTCCATTCTACAAAATACCATAATGATTTACACAATATTGGACAATGGACAATGTAACGAAAGCAGACGCAGCTTTAGTGTTGTTTTCAACATGTGTAGCATTTCATTGCTTTAGTGTTCCGATGACCGAGCAAATACTGTAAATAAATCGCTTCTTTGAACATTCGATTTTGATCTCTCATCAAGAATAGAATGATGTACTCTTTTCTTTTTTATAAAAAGCCTTTACAAATACAATAATACATGAAAACTTATGTATAACGAGCATGAACGCACCGTAACTTTTTACCGTATGAGCTATAATAAATATGATTCACCCCTTAAGTGTAACATGAAAAATTTAAATATGAAATAAGTATATCGAAATATATTAAATTTAAAAGATATTATATATTATAAAAACTGAGGAGTTAGAGAAGGTTGTTAGCTGTAATTATATTCGATGTAATGTAATAAGAAATATCCAGTCTGTAAGCTCGGACTTACTATTTATGCTAACTCTGATAGCTTTCTAACTTCGTATTGATGCGATCTCATAACAGTGGATGATTAAGCAGAGCGTTTTAAAATAGAGTCAGAAACGTTAATTTTAATAAACTCCTTATATTCTTAACTATTGATTTATTTTCAAATTATATTTATTATACTACTTGCCTACTATAACATTTTTTTTCTGGCTATCAAAAGAATCTGTTTTTTTTTATAAGTTACACGTCTTTCATGTTGTTGCATTGACATTCTTTATTAAAAACCATGGGGATTTAATCTAAGGTACTCCAGTTCTATAATATAATGACAACTAAGTATAAATTCATTTAAAAAACCTTATACAGTTGTGTCATAGTAATAACCAAACTCAAGGCGAGGCTTAGTCATGGTATTCATTAGTGAGCCAAAGACAAATATTTTTCTTTATACTGATCCGAAACCGTGGCAAATGGAAGCACCGATTACCCAATATGAATTGAGCTCACGCGATGTCGTTTCCCGGTGTTATTGTATTTTTCTTTTTTTGTATATTTAACATTATTGGCATTTTTACATACATGGCAAAAAACTGCCATTGCGAAGGTCCATCCATGTTTATGGATTCGATTTCTACTCCAATGTTTTAAATATACTAAATCCTTTTCACCGGTTTATTAAGGACAGTGACACTACGATACTTAAGATGCGTAATGATAAACATATTAAAAAAAACTTAGATAATATTTTTTGTTTCCATATAGATAAATGGCTTTGTAGATCACCATTATACTGCAAGTGAACATATTTAATAAGCGGTACATAAATCAATGCACTCGTTATTCATCATCTTATACTTAGGTACTTGTATTTACAACAAAGCTACGGTACGATACAAACATGATGTTTTCTAACTTCATTAATACTTCACTTATTAAATTATACTGTAATAAAATCGCATTTGAATAACAGCAATAGACAATTAAAAGCTGTATATGTGCTGTAGCTATAAATACTTAGAGTATAAGGTTCATTTTGTACACGTATGGGGAATAAAAGCCTCAGTTTCTCAATTAAGTAGTAACATAATGAGAACGCAAATGGGAGCAATTAGTTGATGCAAGCGTCGGCACGCTGCCCGAAAATTGCATTCATTTTATGACGCTAAGAGAAATTCAGAATAATTACAGGTTTATTGTACTTCACACTCATACTGTACTTCATTATACAACATGACCAAACTATTCTTGTCTATTAAAATAATTGTTTATACCATGTTTATCGTAATAAAGAAAGTATATCTACTAAACAGACGCTTTATTTGTCTTGTTGGAAATTAATGACTTACTTCAAGTTTATTTTTTTGAAAAACGTAAGTAATTCATTAGAAATGACAGATTCAAGTTTGGAATGAGGCCATTTTTTTATAGAATTATTTATTTATTCATTTGTAAGCGAACAAATCTATTTAAGTATATTCTAAGTATAAATGCATTTCAATAGATTTATAGAGATAGACGTATTGTAGTTCTAAAGATTAACGACAAACTGATAACTATCTTTTGCTAACTATACAAGATTCTCACAAGCGTTTACTTTACTGTTTAGCGCAATTATGGGAATTTACTGACTTAGTACGGTGAGATTAGAGCCCATCTAAAATCCCTTTCAATTATAGTCTCACATACTGTTCCTTTAGTAAAGTTTCGACATATGTTCGGTTAATTGAATTTAATTGATTGATTGCATTAATTACTCGTTACAGTATAATAAATTGCACCTAAATGATCAATAGCATTTAACAAATAATTGTAAGTTTAATAAGAAAATTGATTGACCTGAATAATACATTAACACTGTTTTCTTTTTACAGATGTCAGTGTGTCATGAGACATGACACGGGACAGTTACGAGATGAACACTAACCGTCTGTCGCGGGGCGGCTCCCTGTTCGGTAGCGATCCCCAAGTTCAGCTCAGAACAGCACTTCGTAACAACGACTTTGCAACATTTAAGAAACTTGTGAGCTATGGTGCAGTAGATCTAAAACATGTTTACCAATACCCAGACTATAAAACTTGTCTTGATCTTGCGGTTTCTGATCCTGATAAAGGTGACTTTGTAAAGTTACTTTTACAACATGAAGTGGAAGTAAATGATATTAACGAAACTCATGGAGCAGCACCAATACATTTTGCTGTTGAAAACGGTAATATTGAAGCCCTAAGTATTTTATTAGAAGATGACAGAATAGATGTTAATATTAAGAGCAAAGGAAACACCGCTTTGTTATTGGCAATAAAGAAAATACAAGATTTAGATGATGACCGTGAACATGAATTGAGTGTATATGAGGAAATGATTGAAAAACTTCTAAAAGCTGGCTGTAATGCTAATTCTCCCGACTCTAGGGGTGTGACTCCTGTTTATTCTGCAGCAAAACAAGGCCTTGAAAGAGTAGTTACTTATATTTTAGATTACTCAGCAGATCCTGTAGACTTAGATACTTATAAAGATATTCGTGGTAGAACTGCTAGATTCTACCTCAAAGAAGCTTTCCCACATCTACTGGCAAAATTCGATTCTCAATCAGAAATTGAAGAAATTATTGATGTTGATAAACTTTTTATGTATTTAAATCGACATGAAGAAGACAACTTTGTAAGAGATTTTTCAAAACTCGTTAAAAAAACTGAGGTTCGATCAGTATTAGCGGCTAATAATGGTATGAATACTATGCTACAACTTGCAGTTGATAAGGGTTTTGAAAAAGTTACAATTCTGCTATTGAAATCTGGAGCAGATCCAAACGCGACTTGCTCTGGTAACAAGAATCCGCCTATAGCTTTAGCATGCCGAAATGGATATTGTAAAATACTCAAAATGTTTATTGACAACGAATCTACACTATTTGACGCAGTTAACGGTGAATCTCTTATCCAAATAACTGTAAAAGGTATGCGGGCTGCTTTACAGGGCCCGAAAGTAGATTTCAAAGGTTGTTTAGATTTACTTTTGAGACATCCTAAAATGAATATTAATATCAATCATCAAGATATTAAAGACAACACAGCATTACATTATGCTGCCAGAAATGGAGACAACGAGACTGTTTTAGAATTGCTTAGGAAGGGAGCTTGTATTGGATTATATAATAAATTCAGTGAGCCGCCCTTGGCAGATATAAACGCTAAAACACTTGAAACATTCCTTGATGAATGTGTTACGTCAAACAGCGAACGTCCCAGTGACGATGATTACGAAATACACATTAAATATAGTTTTCTTGTATATCCTAATAATTCATTAGAAAACGAATTATGTAAGGTACCTTTAATGGAAAATTGTAACAATAATAACAATAGTGCATTAAATGATTTCGACGCAATTTTGGCTCCAGAAACGGAAGCCTTACTTTATATGACAAGAAATGAAGAGTTGCGACCTCTTCTTAAGCATCCGGTAATTACGAGTTTCCTGTATCTTAAGTGGCAAAGAATAAGCAGCCTTTTTTACGCAAATATAACATTTTATTCACTTCTATGGCTGTGCCTGATTTTGTACATAATACTGGGATACGGAGTTGAAAAACAACAATCAGATTCAATAAACGCTCTTAATATTATAACTCGTATAGGAGCAATAATTGGATTAGTTCTTTTAATAATAAGAGAGCTTTTTCAATTATTAGTGTCACCGACCCGATATTTACAAAGTATTGAAAACTGGATGGAAATAGCATTAATATTTGTAACAGCTACTATTGTAACTTACGATACAGCAGAAGAGTCGACTAAGCAACAGCTATCTGCAGTGGCCATTCTATTATCATCCGCCGAGCTTGTTTTACTTATTGGTCAATTTCCGACACTATCAACAAACATCGTTATGTTAAAAACTGTTTCATGGAATTTCTTTAAATTTTTGCTTTGGTATTGTATTTTAATAATAGCCTTTGCTTTAAGTTTCTATACATTATTTAGGAAAGATACTGAAGACGAGGATCAAAAACCACCAAATCCTAACACTACGGGTCAGGAGGAAGACGACGAAGAAGATTTCTTCGAGGACCCAGGAAGATCTCTTTTTAAAACAATCGTTATGTTAACGGGTGAATTTGACGCCGGATCAATTAAGTTCAGTACATTCCCAGTTACGAGTCACATTATTTTTATGGTATTTGTTTTTATGATTCCCATAGTGTTATTCAATTTACTGAATGGCTTAGCTGTTAGCGACACCCAAGAGATCAGAGCAGATGCAGAACTAGTAGGACATATATCTCGTGTTAAACTTATATCATATTTTGAGAGTGTACTTATTGGTAAAATGTATACCAAACCGCTCAAATGCTGGTCGTGGTTGCCACCATATCTTCAAAACTTAAACATAATTAAACCACAAATGATATGTATAAAACCGTTTGCTAGAAGAATTAGCCTGTTTCCTTTCTTTTTGCCCAAGTATCGAATAATTGTTAAACCAAATCAAGATAATAAAATTGAAATTCCACATGCGGAATCTCTCGGAAAATTTGGAGATGACTACGAGGATATTGAAGGTGGTAAATGTTGTTTTGAACGTTGCCAAGCGTACAGGTTAGACAGGAAAATTGTCAAAAACGCTAAAATTGTTATTAGTAAAAAGAATTATGTATCAGAATTCGATGAAATTAAAGACAAGCTTTTGCAATACGAGACTAAAATAGTAAGTGTTGAAAACACTTTAAAAGAAATTTTACAAAAACTTAAGTGATTTTATTATTTATCATATTTTATTCGTTTTTTATATATATTTTTTAAAAACTGCTCTTTGTCCCGATTCCATATTTTAAGCAGGGGTTAACATTAAACAGTACCTAGCATTATTTATGAACTATAAATTTATTATGTGTAAAAATTATCAAAATAGATATATGAAAAGACCATTGTTAAGAGAAGTAATAAAGAAAAAGTAAATATTAATGGCTATTTATTTTGTATCAAACTGAAACACCACTTATTTATTTGGTATTAAGAAATAATATTTTAAGGTAGAACAAACAAAATTCACATTTTTTAATAAAACATACATAATTTTCTATCAGATGCTTCTCAGCCAAATTTGTATGCTGCAAAAGAATTTTCCATTTTTATTTCTTTAGAATGATATAATTTATTTATAAGCTAATATATTACTCCTTCCAAATAAAAACCTTTAAAAAAGGACATCAAATATCTATATACAAAACGTTACTAGTCGTCGCCAGTCGCAGAGGTAATGAGCGTGTGACTGTAAACGCGACAATTTGTGGGTTCGATTCCCACTTCAGGTAATGAAAATAAGTAATTTGTAATAATTAATAATTAGTATATTCATTTCCTAGCTCTGGTAATAAGACAAAGCGCGGCGATGATTTCCGCCACTCAGCATGCATTTCCGCAATTCGGCGTAGTGGGGAACGAAAATCCTAAGAGAAGGGAGTGTCTTAACACTAGGTTTATTTTTTTAACGTTATATATCGGCAGAAAATATATATGACACTCCTTTCTCCACTTCCTGCCACTAGAATACGTGAAAATAATAAATAATAGACTTCCACAAAATTTATTAATTTGAAGTCTAGTCAGAACTAAAATATGTATTGGAATCTGAAAACAGTGAAATATAAGGTAAAAGTGTCTATACAATAAAACAATATACAATTAGTATTTTTTATTTGCTAATATATTTGTTAATGCAGACTTTTGTGATATTACTTGAACAAAATAAGTTTAAAATAAAAATAATCGAGAAATGGTAATAATATACACTACACATATATAATATGAAAATACAAAAATAAATTGATTCCTAAACTAACATTTTTGAACTTGTTTAAATTGTTAAAAAGATGTGACGAATTAGTTTAATGAACTAAATCTGTTACACAGCCAATTTTTTATTTAAATGGAAGAAATATTTCACAACACGTCACATTCACAACAAATACTTAACTACTGTCATGGCATTATTATGGCAAGGGTTTTCTATCTTTTTCATACATATACCTTTAAAAAATAATTTGTTTTTTTGAAAACATGTTAATTTGCTAAAATTAGATCTAAGAAAATATCTTATTATTTATTTTGTTTTTTATTATAATTTGTCGATTTCTTAATGTTTAATATTATGTGGATTTTATTGTAAACGATAAACCATGGAATTTTTTAAATGTAAAAATTTAACATGACTGTATTTCAGTTTCAATCATCATAATAATTTCATCTTATTCTAGATCATATAATATGCTAAACGAAACAGACAAGTAACTTTAAAAGACTATTTATGTCAAAAAAAAATAAAATGGCGTTCTAAAAATAATTAAGAAAACGCAAAGCTATTAATAAAAGAAAGTCTTTGTCTCTATAAATTATTAAAAATACTATTTTGGAGTATTTACCCATGTTTTTTTAAAACTTGTCCGATAATTCTTCGACATTATCAAATCATTATTTTTTTACAAACCTCTTAGAAAACTACATTAATATTTCTAATATGAAATGTGCAGATATGAAGTTTTCGTTAAACAGTAATCATTACCTTATTTAAATATATTCGAGCTTTTTTACTATCTAAATATTACAGCATAATTATGTTATAAGCTTTCATGCAAGTTTACATACAATTATTTTATATATATTTTTATAACTTTTAAACGTTCTTGTCTCAAAGTATTATTGTATTCTGTAATTTCTATAATTTCAAATAATAAATTCAATAAGAAATGTAATCTGTGGTGATTTTATAGTAAAAGATACTTCAGAAGAGCAACTGTTGAGTTTCTAACTGGTTGAAGGACCGGAATTTATACTGAGTAGAAAAAATAGACAGCTAGGTTTGTACTTTCGGATGGATTTCCACTTTTTTTTTATTTAGAATTTAATACTAGAACTCTAAATGATATTTTTAATTACTTTAGGTAAAGTTCGTTAATTTAATTACATACTACGCTATAAATATATTTTGTAAAAATGGAAAATTTATTCAACAAGCCTAATTTTACCATTACCAACATTTTTTATGCTATTTATGTGTTAAATATCTTAAATACATTTAAAAGCTCTTTTTAAAATATTTTTTTCATGGGTGATATGCTACAGAGAAAAAATAAATATATATTCAATTACATAAGAACTGACTAAAAATTTGTATATATACTTTAATATTTATTTTAGACATATAAATGTTTTACAATTGATCCTGCACATCATAAATAAGTCACTCGTCTAATAGGGCGAACTATTGAATTCGTATTGATTAAAAATGATGCTGTGACGATTTTTTTATTATCATACTAAAACCCAAATGTGAAATGAAATAGATCTTCAAGTATACGAATAGAAATGATTAGAATTGTTATAAAATGTAGTGTTTCGTTTATACCGCGGTGACTCGCGGTAGTGAGCGCTAGGACTTCTTGTCGGCTTCCATTAGTTTATCATCGGTGCAGAACTTTTCGAGCTGCCTTACATAGTAAGTGTTGAAGTTTAATCTGCAATAAAATAATACAGTCATCAGTGGCGTTTTAAAAAGGTAAGCCGGTAAGTTTTGGGTAGCCGGTATACTTAGGAAAGCCGGTAACATCCTATATGTTAATTTTTTTAGCAATTTCACTGAACAATTTTGTTAACGACCTTTTTTTAGGTCTCAATTTTTTGTTGACCTTGTTATTTTGCAGTCACTGCCAATTTTTTTTAAATAATTTATTGTACTAGTTTACAAAAGGTAAGCCGGTGGGAACAGTTTTATATGGACGCCTCGCCACTGCAAGTCATGAAAACCCAAAATAAAAAAAAAAAACATAATTAAACTAACCTCGCAGATATATTAAGCAGTTTATTCGTATTGTTGTCTCTTGCCATCCTGTCTATGATAGCCAGTACTGATAATAATGCCGCCGTGAATCGAAGTCCATACCGTGACACTGAGCGAGAGAACGAGTCCGCTGAACCACCCGTTGTAGTCCCGCAATTGGCGCCCTTTTGTACGTAATAAAGTAAAAATATAGTTTTTATACGTTTTATCTAGATATTAATACGCGAATCAAAAACTTTATTCCCCTTTTTACGAAAATTACAAGGACGCAGGAGCAAGAAACTTGCCACACTTATAGTTTATACAGCGAAGGAATTCAGAATGATAATCTCTCTTTAAAATAATGCATCAAAAATATATTAAATTAATAAAATAAATGTTACACATTCTACCATGGTTTGACATCCATGTTTAGCTCTCTGGATAGATATCGTAGGAATGTCAGACAACATAAATTTTTTTAATATTTTTACTTTTTAGTATTCTTTCCTATTCATTGATTGTAATTTAATAACATTTTAAAACTAATTTTGTAAAAAAGTATGTAAATATTTGTCCTTATAATTGCATGTGGTATTCACCTTAAAGGGTAATGCATTTAGCTATAAGAATAAAAACAAACTATTGTAAAATTATATCCGATGTAATTACCACTGGTGAATCTAATAAATAAATAAATAAATATAATATGCCAACACCGACACTAGTTATAATTAAGCAAAAAATGTATAAATTGTTTTCTGTGTTGTTTTGCTGTATGAACCATATTATTGCAAAGATTCGTTTACTTCTATTCAGCAGTTTTTGCGTGATAGAGTACCTCACATACATACACAAAGGTTCACACACACACATAGACATATGCACACACATATAGACACATTTTAACTTTACATACAAAAAATTGAATCGCGTTAGCTTTTAGGTTCTTTAAGTAGACAATTATTAAAATGTTTAATTATTATTATTTTCATGTTAGTCTATGACATATATAGTATATGTAACACATTTCTTCTTTTTAAAATATTTGACTGATACTTAAATAAAAAATATTTTAATTAAAAACATAACATACGTAAAATTGAAAATTTCTTATTTAAATATAGAATAAATATAGAAGAACTAAACAAAAGCACACAGATTAAAATTAAATAACTCACCGTGAATGTCTAAAACAGAAAAGTCATGAAAAAAGCAACAGTTACGTTCGTCATAATTTTGATTTGTGACACGATTTACATATGTATAATAATATTATTTGTACAATGTTAAACATGGCCTTCTTTAATGATTTTTACCGACAAAATATTAGGTATCAGTGGTAAGGTAAGGTAGATTTAGGGAAGCCGGTACATATTTAGGGCAGCCGGCATATATATTTAGGAAAGTAAGTATATTTAGAAGCCAATATAGCATGTTAAGTTATTTAGAAATTTTATTATCGAATTTTGCTGGTGATCTTTTAGCTTTTAGCTGTCACTTTCTTAAGCTCGTTTTTTTGCTAACTCAATTATAAATTAACTCCACATTTTATTGGTGACCTTTGTTAGGCCTGATACCTTTGTCAACCTTGTTTTTTTCGCTTCCAAATTTTTGTAGAAAAAAAAATTTGGATTAATTTAAAAACGGTAAGTGGGTGGGAACCGTGTTATATGGACGCCTCGTCACTATTAGATATTAATATCAAAGTATTTTACAAATTACTAACATATTAGAAAACAGTATGCGTGAAACAAGTGCATTTTTTATTTACAATACATAAACTACTAAAGGGAGTTGTTTATATGACGAGGCTACAATGAAGTGAGTTTGTAAGTAAATAGGTAGTAGGCGTAATTGATTACACGCTGGTAGCGGGTTCAAATTACATATGAAACAAAAATAACTTATATATTTATTATTATATGCAGATCTCTTAAGAGAAAATGAGGCTCTCTTAATGGCGATAAATTACAATGGATCAACACTAGGCCTCTACATACTTCGCAAAATACTACTTATGAGAGGACATTAAAAAAAGGACTAAAATAATAATTAACAGGCGCATGTTCACAATACAATGATTTCGTGATATTTAGTTCGTGATCAAATTATTTAGTGCCCAAGTAATATTTTGATACCTCGCTATAGTCGTTATTGTCATATGTAGATCCGAGCATACTGTTTAGTTCAGCGTCCACGAAGTACTTGTGCATCTCCTTGCCAATTTAACGTGAATTGGTTGCGTTAAATAAGACAAATTAAATTAATTACAAAATCATATAAACTATAGAAAAGCAGGACAGATTAAATTAATATAATTATCTAATGATAACAATTATAATGCATTGAATTAGAATAAAGGAAACTAGACTTTTATCATCGCATTTGATACAAACTTGTCTAGAGTATAATGATTAGAAAGCATGCATTTAAAATAAACCAACACCTAAAACCTTATTTGAAAATAAATAAAACAGGGCACAGATAAAATATACAAGTTCAAAGAAGCTTAATAAAATAATTGGAACTATCATATCTACATACACTGCATAAGCACCACTTTACAGGGAAGCCAATTAAAGTTGCCTAAGATTGTAATTATGTCATTAATCACGGGGTTTATTACTTAAAAGAGTCAATTACTACGAATATTGACAAAATTGCAATCTTAACTAAAGGACTCAGGTTCTCCTGTAAAGTTATACTTTTGCACTTGTACCAATATACTTAGGACCTATCGATATGTTTATATGATTTACGTGTACTTTTCTATAAGTATACCTGTATAAAAGTGCAGAACTGTACGCAGACGAGGCACAGCGTGGTGACGGCCTTCAGTAGTTGCGGAGACGTCAGCATGCAGTCACCGAGACACGATTCTAGGAAGTCGTTGTGACGATCTAACACTTCGTCTACGTTGTTTACCTATAACATTTTGCAATTTCAGAATTACGCCAAACATCGTCAATAAAGTGCTTTAAATGTGTCATATAGATTTTATATAAAAGATATTCAAAATATTCTCGTTTTCCAGCCAGTAGAGATAAAGTTCGTTTTTTTACCACACAGAATTTTTTTTTTTTAACTTCACGCTGTATCCCGCATATAGCAGCGTAGGCAGAGGGAACCTGAGAACCTTGTGTTAAGACACTCCGTTCTCTTTCAACGAATCTGTTTCCCACGTTCCGCCAGATTGAGGCATTGCGTGTTGAGTGGTGGAACTCAACGCCGCGCTTTGCCTTGTTACCAAACCCAAAAAATGAAAATGCTTCATTTCCTGGAGTGGGAATCGAACCCACAACCTGTCGCTTTACAGTCGCACACTTGTGCCTCTGCGCCAGGCGTAGAAATTCATGTATCTAAATATTTTTTCTGCTCTTAATTTGTTAAATGTAGGAAATACTCAAAAATTAGAGGTTCATTAATAAAATATAATAAAGCTGTAGAGTGTGTGTGTGTATTGGTCAATCCTAAATTTTATAATCATAAAGCAATTTTTGACATCGAGTGATAAACGGAAATATGAACCATAACAAACCCAAGTTTATGGAAACAATTGATATTATATATAAATAGTATTAGTCGGACTGGAGAAATTACAAATTTCAGCATTAGCTCTCATTATTCACCAAAACAATATTAGAGATATTGTTTTGGTGACGGTGATCAAGCGAATTCACTAAAACATTTCTATTAACAAAAAAAATAGGGAAAAGAAACGAAAGAGAATAATACGGGTGCCGGGTCTATCGCATAGCAGAGAGAGAGTTTCGAGAGTGCCTGGGAGTTACGACCCAAATGTAGGTTTAAGGGGCACCGTCCGCGCTCCCACCTCTACCTAACCAAATTTAAAAAGATCCTACCAATGCCGCCTTCGAAATACGTGCTAGAAATGAACTGATAATAGTTACAGACGAGTCGAGATGTTTCAGTAGATTAAATACTTAATATATATAAAAAAAAAGAACGAAAGAAGTGAAATTATAGCGATAGCTACTTTATCCAGGCTGTGTATGAGGTGGCACCAGGAGGGCTCGATGACCTCGACGCACATGTAGTACTGCAGATGCTGCACGCAGCTCAGCATGCGCTGTCGCAGCGCGAACGCGTCCGCGTACAGGCGCGCCTCCGAGAAGCGCTTCACCACCTTGTTGTACAGCCACACTCTACACAAACATTACATATGATAAAAAAAACTCGCTTTTAACGTACTTCCAGATCTATTCCAATTCTCACAATAGTTCTTGTCTGTACGTCGTCTTCCGAGACGTCACTAAACCACTATGCCGTTTTTGCTAAATTTGTCGCTTTTTTTATATGGTATAAACATAAGTAATGATAAGTTAACTACATAAACGTATTTATTCTCTTCCCACTTTTTCTATCAAAACCCGACATTTATGAAAAAACTCCGTGTATTTTTAATATTTTAACCAGATTAAAGACATATATTTTCGTAATCGAAAATACGTTTCTGAAAACCTCATATCTCAACATATAACCATGGACTACTGTCAAATGCTTGAATCGAGTTTTATCAAAGCATACGCAATTATTTCAGTTAAAATAGTTTCATATAAAACGCGTAAAAATCGCGAAAGTCAAAGTCAAGTCTTATTAATCCCATATATGATAAAAGGCCGCATAGTGCAAAAAGAAATTATGATGCTTAAAAAGAACAAAGTTTATATAAATTATATTTTAAATGAACAAACCTGCACAAAAGCCTCTCAACATGCTTACAATAAAACAGATGTCTAAATATCATTTGGTAGCATGCTATAGCCTTGTGGTTCAATATTAGCGACACCGGCCATTTTACTTCCATACCAAACGAGAATGTTTCTATACCCGTCAACGGTAGGCAATCTTTGTTTTGTTTATAATCTGGAAAAAATATATTAAGTAACTAAATAATGCCTGTAGTAGCGCAGAAGCACAAGCGTGCGACTGTAAAGGCTACAAGTTTAGGGTTCGATTCCTACTCCAGGAAATGAAAATTTTAAATAATATTTAGTATTTTCATTTCCTGCGTCTGGTAACAAGGCAAGCGCGGCGTTCAGTTCCGCCACTCAGCACGCAATGCTTCAATCCGGCGGAAAGTGGAATATGGATTTGTTGAAAGAGAACGGAGTGTCTTAACACTAGGTTCTCGGATTCCCTCTGTCTACCCTGCTATATGCGGGATACAGCGTGAAGGTAAACACAAAGTAAGTAAATAAACTTTGAGACTATCGTGGCGCAATGGGACCGCGCTTTATTGTAAATACAATTGGGCATGGGTTTGATCTTACTTCGGTTTTTTTTTTTAACTTCACGCTGTATCCCGCATATAGCGTGGTAGGCAAAGGGAACCAGAGAACCTTGTATTAAGACACTCCATTCTCTTTCAACATTTCCGATTGACGCATTGCGTGTTGAGTGGCGGAACTCAACGCCGCGCTTTGCCTTATTGCCAAACCCAAGAAATGAAAATACTAAATTTTACATTTCCTGGAGTGGGAATCGAACCCACAACCTGTCGCGTTTACAGTCGCACGCTTGTGCCTCAGCGCCACGACAGACGTTACTTAGGTGAATGATTGTAAACAGCTTCACGCTTTCTCCCGCATAACAGGATAATCTAAGTGAACCTAGTGTTAAGACCTGTTCACTGCTTTTCGCTCAAATTCGAAACATTGGGTGTTAAGTGGTGGAACTCAACGCCGCGCTTTATCTTATCGTATTTATATTTATTGAATTTTGAAAGCACGGTGTTTAATTTTGCCATTTAACACTTCATAATTTCGGTGGGAAAGTATGAAAGGAGATGGGAGTGTATTGAAGCTAAGTTCTCTGCGATTAATCCGCTATGCAAGAACAAGCTCGTAAAAGAAAAAAAGAAGAAAACCCAACTAAACTATATATTTAATTCCAATGCAATGAATTTTAATTTTATTTATATTTGGAAAACACACAAAATAGAACTAGATACATTAAATAGATTTATTGTATTTAAAGTGAAATGTAAATAGCGTTGTAACTAAGAGCTATCTCAAAGATAATTAAATAAAGAATTTCTATCTTAATATACAGAATACAAGAAAAAAGTATACAAACCTTTCTCGTCTTCAGTTTCTATAGACAATATTTTGAACATTTGGAATTGTAAATCATATGGAAGTAGCTCCACTCTCATATCTTCATTATATGGGTCTTGACTTGCTGCTGATAATCTGGAAAATCATTTAAAAATTTAAACTAAATTACAAATACTTAAACACAATTGAATCGGTGAGTGCAGAAACAACGTAAGTCAGGATTATCAAATTACGCAGGAGAGAAAAACAAAACGCATCTTGCCTTTCTAAGCTAGTTTAAATAGGTTACGATTTTTTGCACTTTTTGTGACTTACGTTGTTTCTGCACTCACTGATTCAATTATGATGTTTATATCACTTTAAAAGTACCACTAACTTCAATGTCTACAATTTTTTTTCTGTCAAACTCATTTAAAGATCAAGTCACTACACAAATGAATTTTAAAATAAAATAATAACTCATGCAATACTATGCTTATGCAATTAAACTTAAACGATTTATTTAAAAAAGTTATAAAACAATTAATTCTTTACGGGATTTCATCACGGATCATAGAAAAAAGCTTAGCACTATAATTTAGATATACCAAATTACTGCTATGAGCTAGCTACCTTAAACAAAGTCCCAATAATGATTCAAGTTTGGATGGTATGATATCATCTATTTTCTTAGAAAGTTCTTGTTCAGTTGCTTCCATAAACTGCACTATAAAATCTCCTTGGCTCATTAAGAAATAGTTCTTCACAGATTTCAATCTTCCCATTAAATCATACTCTTTTAGTAATAACTCAAGTAAAGATTTGCTAGCAAATGCATAGGCCTTTTGTATTATGGCACCATAGTTTTGTTCTCTAAGTGAATATTTAATCTCTTCAGTATTAGACTTGGTTATAGATTTGCCTGAAATATATATATATATATATATATATATATATATATATATATA
>JAKGSA010000396.1:95793-156201 GCA_033558755.1 Philaethria dido
TATATATATATGATCGCTATTATTGTTAATGCTAATATGACTATATTATTATGAATTATATATTTTTTAGCTTTATGCATAGAGCGGGGTATGCAACAGTGGCAAGGAGAAAAATTTAAAAAGGTAAGCCGGTATATTTAATGAAGTCGGTAAATATGGATGACAGTATATGATGTAAATGTTTTACAAATTTCACAATCAAATTTAGCTGGCAACCTAATTTTTTGTAATTTACAAAAGGTAAGACGATAGGAACTATGTTGTACGGACGCCAAGCCACTGGTATACAGGGAAATCTATTGTGAAGACACTCCATTCTCTACTTTCAAACAAATTTTAAAACAATGAAAGATAAGTGACGGTTTGGTAACAAGGCAAAGCGCGGCGTTGAGTTCCGCCACTCAACACGCAATGTCTCAATTCGGCGGACAGTGGGGAACGGAATTGCTGAAAGAGAATGGAATGTCTTAACACTACGTTCTCTGGTTCCCTCTACCTACCCTGCTATATGCGGGATACAGCGTGAAGTTAAAGAAAAAAAAAATGAAAGATACGTGATTATATATCAAATTTCGTTTTTGGCGCATTTCATTTTGCCAGGATATGGAAATAATTTTACACTAAACATAAACTGCATACAATGTAAATAAAACATACCACATTGACTGATGACATTTAAATATTTTCCAGTTCTGAGTATGATATCAGTGAACTTATCTAAAAACTTAGGTACCCTATCTCTTTGTACACTGTAACGTTTCTCCCAATAATCAGCTGAATAATCGCCAGGCAGTTCTTCTTTGTTTATAAGCTCATTATCTTCTATCATAAATTCCTAGAAAATAAGAAACAAAATTAGTACATACCAGTATTCTCGTTCCCGCGTCAACAACGCGTTGCCTAGCAACGTATATGTCACTTTATATAAACATGGATGTCAAACCATGGTAGTGTGTGTATCATTTATTTTATATAAAATTTTTACGCATTATTTGAAAAAGATATCATCATTCTGCACTCCTTCGTTATATAAACTATAAGTGTACCAAGTTTAATGCTCTTCCGCCCGCGTAATTTTTGTAATAAAGGTTACAAAGTTTTGGTTTCGTGTATTAATATATAGATAAAATAAAAAAAAAATCAATTAGAACATATTATAAATGTAGTGTTTTGGCACTTGGTTATTTCTGTCTATCTCAATGTGTATAAAATCTAAATCTGAATGTGTAAAAAAATTAGTCCAATTTTTTTTATTTTTCATAGATCTCTCTCACAGCTACCCATGTTTTCTTGCATAGCAGATAGAACCTAATATTAAGTCCCTCCGTTCCGTCTTTCGGCTGAATTCGAAAACAATTGGGTATTGAGTGGAAACCAGAGCATGGAAAAGAATATATTTTAAGCACAATCTTTCAATTAATTACAACTACACCCTAAATAAATCGAAATTTGGAGACATATTAAGAAAAGAATGCATTACTTGAAAGGGATCAACAATAGTTCCCTTATGTATCCATTGGTTGAGAATACTGAGGTAGGGGCGACACGCGCGCTCTGTCAGGAACAAGGATATCTCCTGCGCGCGCACGTCACCCATCAACGTGCTCGTTTTCTCATGTAATACTGTCAAAACTGCACCGCCTCTCAATTCACTCTGTAAATAATAATAAAAAAATATGAATTCATTCTATACAGAGTAGTCTGAGGCATTCTAGTGACCAGTCACTCAGTTCTCCACTTTTCATCCTTTAATATATGTAATGTAAATAAAACAATCGAGTTCTCAATATGTATTGTATTCGCTTTGTAGCATTAACATGAACTAAACTTGTCATATAAATTTCCAACATACCTACTTAATTTACTTTATTTTCAAAGAAAGCAAACAAGTACCTACTAACTATATAACAATTTTTGACCATCTATTTACTATGTTACTTATATATGACACACCGAATTTGGGACATTGCGGTTTAGTGACGGAAGTTGCGCTTTGCAAAGGCAAACGTGATCATTTCTTCTGAGTGGGCATCAAACTCAATCCAATAGTGTTTATAATCAACGTTATAGTTTTTTTTTTTTTTTTTTTTTTTCCGACTGTGTAGTATGCTGTTGGCCCTATTGGCCTCGACAGCGTCACCGGGTTTTGTGGGGGGCCGAGCTTGAAGAGCTCTGACCCTGGCTTGGCCTCCTCGGGAGGAGGACCATCAACTTAGAACTGCAGTGTCACAGGGGCGCCTCCTGCGAGGCCGAACCTCGGCTTGCGAACACTGCTTGTAGTGGGGGACTTTGCTTTCGCTCGGTCCGAGCTTAAGCCTACTGGGTAGGGCGTTTGATGCCCTGTTGGATTTTAGTGGCTTGACCCGGTCGCACCGAGGCGTGATCGAGCCGTAGAAAAGTAAGGACCTCGTCTCCACCGGCGGGGACGGTGTTTGTGTCGTGTGCGTCTGCGAGTGTGTTGGATCCTACCGGTATGTTGCGGATCGTTCGCGAGAGTAATGGCGTCAGCTTCTTCTGTTAAAACGTGTCGAGGCCTACGGGGCCCCCAGGGACGTTTGCTAACCGTTATAGTGAGACACTGTCCTACTGCACCACAATGGCCTCAAAAATATTGAATTGATTTATTGATTCTTTATTTATGTGTGTAATGCTTTTTTTTTCAATTATTAAAGCCTATAAAATATGACATTAAATATTTTACCTTTCCAATGCTAGTGACAATAGCAGCCAGAACTTGCATCGTGTGCATTGTCGGTAAAACAAAACACCACAACTTTTGCAATGTTAAATTTGTGCACATGTGTTCAGTTTCCAATTGAGCTATCATAGTCTGGAAAGACATGGATATAAAAAGTTTATATAAAATACGTCTCACTTAGAAAAACAAGATTATTGGATTATATAAATTACAAAAATAACAGATTATCATTTAAATACAAGAATTAGAAACTCACATAATAATCTTTTAATAACATCTCAATGGCCGCCACCAAAGCATGTAAAACTTGACCTGACCACATATTACACTGCTCTATAAATCTTCTTACTATAGAATAATTTGAAGCTAATGGTAACATCTGTTGAACTATTTGTTTTAATGCATCATCTAAATCATCAGAAATTAGAAATGTTCTTGGATCATATGTGTCTTTTACTGGTTGATGAACAATGAAATTACCAGGAATTCCAGAGAAAAGATAGAGCAATTCATCTATTATTATATTCTCTTGTGAAGCAATAGGTATACCAGCTGAAAAGTATAGTTAATTTACTGTATGAAGATTAAGATTTTTTTTAGCATAGCACTGTATACTGTACATAGCAGGATAGTCAGAAGGAATCAGAGGACCTAGTATTAAGACACTCTAAAATATTAATATTCCCGTTTAGCACTTTCCGATGAATTGAGGCCTCAATGCCGTGCTTTGGCTTGTGACCAGAGTGAGGAAATGAAAACACTAAATATTATTTAATATTTTCTTTTCCTGGAGGGAATTGAACCCACAACCTGTTGAGTTTACAGTCACATGCTTGTGCCTCTGCACCACAACAAGCTTGATTATTAAGATTTTCAAGACAATTTAGGAAACAAAAGTAGATAATAAAATGAAACTGCCAATCTAGGTTCTGCAGTATAAGGAATACCTTTTACTTGAATTGAACTTTTAATGTGATCCAACTTTTAAACTCAGGATAATAATTCAAATATAATCTTTAAAATGGTATAATATATTAATTAAGTATAATAATTTAATAATTGATGTTTAATACTAACTGAATTTTTAATAAAAAAAAATCCTCTGGTTTTTTTACTAATTATTCAAAATGTCCATAATTTTATAAGAATATAGCAGAATAATCCATAACAATTATTTGCTAAGGAAATTAATCGTTTTTTTCTAATATTTCAATTTTAGTAGTCTGAATAGCAACAAAACTTGTAAGGTAAAGTAATTTTAAGTATTTCTTTGAAACCAAAAAAAGATACTATAATACTATTTATATGAATTCATATACATTATGAGACTTACATAGAGATGCTATTATAGGCAGAGGATCCTTAGGAAAATCCCATGACATAGCTGCATGTTCTTTTTGCCAATTAGGTAAATCTAAGCTGTTGTACCAATGTGGACGCAACTTAGCTTCTTTTTCTTCAATTGATTTCATGACTAATTTTTTACTCTCGTCAACAGCTTTCAGTAACTTATCTTTAATCTGTGAAATATAAATTGTCTGAATATAATATTATAAATATTCACAGACATATTTTTATAACTATCTTGAATTTCAAATAATACAAAATAATGCAAGTTTTAGAAAATATTCAAGTTATCTAAATATAACTTTTTTTATATTTCATTCTATATTTTAGTTTCTGAAATAGGAATCAAAAAGTATAACTTTGTTATTAAATGTTATTCTAATATTTAAGTTTAATAGATTGTGGTAGTATATACCTGTGGTAAATCTTCTTTGGTGATCTGATGCTTATTATCACCCAAAATAGGTTTAGGAGCCACTTTGGGTTTAGAAGCTCTAGATTTCTTTTCATCACATACTAATTTATAAAATAAAACAATAATATCAGACAAGTTGTCAGTGCTGTAAAAGAGATAAACCTAAGATTAAATATTTTTTAAGGTGGCAGTATAATTTTTCACATTAAAATATATCCTACATTAAAATAATACTTAATTCTTCTTTTAAAAATTATAGTTTACATATAATTTCAGTTTTTATTGTACCGACAATAACTTACTTGCGATTTTTTAGTTCTTCATATTTTTTTAAAAATACCTTTGAATTAGAAGCTTTAAGCGCCAATCTTTGTGCGTATTCATTTACTTGCTTAGTAGAGAGATTACTATTGCCATAATTGGGATCATTCTGAATGTAGTCTAATACCGTATCTGCTTCTAAATTACACCTGGAATTAAAATAATTGAGCATGATAATCGCGTCTAATTACACCAAGGCAATGATGTAAAAACTATTTTAAAATTACCCTAAAGCATCTAGGAGCTCCTTAATGGTGCTTTGCATTTTATTCTTAGGTAGAATCCAATTTTGAAACATTTAGTACTAATAAAAGCCCTACGCTACATTTGTTTTGTTTGACAGATTACATTGACAGTTATGACAGTTGGTAAAATTCAAAGATAACATTTTGTAACACATTTCATAATTGTATATAGCATTTCATTTGTATTACAAAATAATTAATATTCAAATTTAACGATGTGAATAAATAAAATACTAAATATAATATCATTGAAAAGTTTCATAGGAAAGGAAATTTTAAAAGAAAATCGTAAACTTTTAATAGGCTCCGAGAGATGGCGGTGTATTGAGCTTTTTATTTATTCTAAAACTTATCATCTTCTTCGCTAATATTTTTTTTAAATAAGTAACTTGCAAGGAGTAAGCTGACAACGGAGTGTTTCATTACGTTCTTACTGTCTATATACGGGATAAAGCGTGATTCTAAAATGAAAACTTATAAGAATTAAATTTCCTCTAAGTATTTATTTCTTTAAAATTATAACTTGGGCCGAGTAGATAATAAAACTTAGCAATTTATAATAAATTGCTTCTTTATGCTTATAGTTTTATATAAATCTGAAGTACAAAGTACACTAAATAGATTATAAAAGAAAATTTTTACACCATTATCATAGTAAACATCTAAAACAAACCAAAGAACTGTATGAACAAATTAATTTAATTAAGACAATCCGAATTTAAATTCCCATATATATAAGTTTTATATCTTAAATAAAGTTTATTAGCTTTCTAAATTATAAAGTGTAAAAAGTTATCAATCATACCTATGTGTACGATTATTCTAATAGCATTTTCAGTAAGATTTTGTGAAAGATATTCAAAACGTCGCGACGAGTGCATAAGAGTGTTTACTTTACCATTTTGGAATGATTTCGCCGACACTAAGAAGATCATATAAGTTCCATTCTAGTATATTGAAATTACTTATAAATATTATAGTCAAAATATCAAATAGAAATTTTAAGTAGATAGATGCTTCTGAGATTAACACGAAAAGATTAAATTCAAAAATATAGTTAATAATCGCTATATAGCTCCACTTTAGTATTGCTTTCTTTGATTTCTCTGTCTTATGATTTTCTCTTATTTTTCTGTCACAATAAACTATTATCAAAACGTCCCAGAATAATTATTAATCATAGTGCTCTCATCTCAATTTTTTAACATTATGTCATAATTAATAAACATAAGAGAGGCTTAGACATCAAATATATCTATGATTTTTTATAGATTAAGCCCTAACAGAATACCAACTTAAAAAGAAAACTGTCATTTTTTGTTATTATAATACAAACATATATTTGAAAAACTTACAATTTAAATGTAATTCTTGACACCCACACCGTTATTTTTAGCTTTACAGTTGGAATAACACACGGTATTTTCCTATCGTTCACAGTATTAAATTGGTACCTCTTTGAATTATCTTTTTGATGATATGTAAGGGAATCATTATATTCTTTATGGCAATTCCCAAAGTGTCCCATGACAAGCCTGGATTATGAATTTATGTTCTTATAGGCTTATTTGAAACAGTTCATTAACTCAATTAGTATAAAAAAGCAAAATCAGAGGATAAATCCTATATTAAGTAGAATTTGAATGTACTACGTAATAATGCACCACCGTAGTTATGCCACTAATAGGCTCAAACCGAGATTGTTACGTTACTATAGCCACCATTGTTTATGTAATGTTTTCTTTATATTGATTAAATAATATGGAATATTACAATCCATATATCTGATGTCACCGCTGAACATATACTTTTTTATAAGTACGATATTATTATCGTATATGTTTATACATATACCTACCTACATAAAAGTGTATAAATGATACGCAACGAAATTATTATATTCTTTCTTTTACAATTCACAATATTAACACTTAATTTGTAAAGATTTGTCTGCCAAAATAGAAACATGCCATTTTATTGAATCACGAGGAAAAAAGCTTACGAATGTATGAGTGGGATAAAAGGCGGCAACTCACAATAAATGTTGTGTCAACTTATAACAATCATTGTCCCGCTTTTTTATCTTTGTCGGCATGCGGCACTTTGACAAGAGCTTTGTTAAAAGTTCGGCAGCCATTTGCAAAGGAACTAAAAGGTTCTATTTTGATTGTTTGATATGAAACTAAAGATATGGTAGGTACTTGTGTAAAACTGTCGATTCGTGGAACAATACATTAATATGATATGTGGACAAACACTATGGTAGATATGTCTTGAATTCATATGATTTTCTCAGTTTAAATTACACACTTGTATTTTGATAAAAGGTAGCGTAAGGTGACAATTCTTTGGTATAAAGTTTTTATTAAATACAGTTAAAAAAAACAAAGAATCCTTTTTTTATTAAATAAAATTGCTGCAATTGTAAATATGTATACATTTTATTCTGTTAAACAACAGTAGAACCAATATCAGTCTTATTAAAAAAAATATAAATATTAATAGATATGGAGATAGATAACTTTTAATCAAACTTTAAAAATAATATAATATTAAAAAGAACAATAATTTTTTATTGTAGTTACAAAGAAATGTTTAAGTATTTTATTGGAATCATTAACTATAAATAAAAATATCTCATCTTTTCTAAGGTTTTAAAAATGACACAATGTTATAAACACCTGACTTTAAAGACTCAATGAAAAACGACGTGTCTTTGAAATGAGTTTCTGTGATGTTGGGTTCAGTTCACGGGATTCACCATTCTTTTACTCAAGATTTATGAGAATTATATGGCAGGTCTATAAATGCCGCGTTTTTATTAGCCGCGAGACATTTACTGATTAATAAAGTGGACGGACGATGCGGAAGAATCTAATTATAATGATTCCTAGAATATCAATCATTATTGAGTTCTTTATTTTGTTTGTGTTTATAAAGTAACTATCACAAGGATAGATTTTATAAACTATTAACATTTTATAACATAACACAACAAAGTGCGTTAAACCCTTAGTCCCCACCGAGGCATCCGCATAGCCGCATGCCGACTCGTGCGTTTCGACATCCAATCTGAATTACAATGTACGGAATTTACAGACTTCAACCGGTCCCTCTGTGTCCGTATCCGAGCGGAATAAGAAGCAGTCTTACTGTTAACTCTATTGTTCGGGAACATACACTAAACAATGTATTTTTGCCCAATATGGAGGCGCGATTATGTCAACGGGTGTGTTCTGTTTTTAAATAATGACCAATGTCGCGTATCAAGAATCGTAGAGGGCATCGGTGTGTTTTCTGCATTTTAAGTAGTTTATATGTAAGTGCCACATTGGAAGTATTATGTTTTTACCGTATAGGTATATAAACATTTAAATTATACTATAGATATATATATATATAATAGTAATGAGATTATATAATCATTTTTATATATAGAATCGTCTTTATTATCTATTAGTATCTACAAACATACTATTGTTTAAAAAAATATATTTAACATATTACAAATATAAACACAATCCAGCTTTTCGAGACTTGTTCAAAGATGACGCAATAGTCTAATTATTTCCGCATCGGTACAACTGACACTATTTAATACGATGTCTGTAGGACCAGCTGGGGATTGCGTCAGCGGAAAGGTTGCGGCACTTGTGGTTACATCAAGTGTTGCTTACGACTCCCTCAGTTACTCAATACGGATAGAGATAAGCCCGCAGCCATCCTAAGTTCCCTTACTCTGATGCAGGAAGCCGTGGAAGTGCTTTAAGCTTCCGTCAACGTAATGTTTGTGACCTCATTGTTAATATTCGCTGGTTATTATATAATATTTTGCTTACAAAATCATTTACTGTATAAATGTTCCTACTATAAATAACAAATTGAAGTAACCGTACTTTTCATTTATAATAATTTTATTTTTACCAATTTTTTGATATAAAATATCATATTATCAGCAGAATATCTTTTTCTAATAAAGAATGTTAAAAAGGAGTATGCTTCGAGGCGATTTTATACAAACATGAAAACATATAATCATATACTCAGCTAGTAGTAGGTAATTAATATATTCAAGGCACAGTATTTAATAGTATTTTCATGGGTGCTACGATATCCGGTGATTTCGTGGAAATGGTCATTTTCGCGGTACATATTATACTTTAACTGGTTATAAGGCGCACGTGGTGAGAAGAGGGGGAGAGGGGCCCGAGTCGGTGACCGCGAGTGTTGGCTTGCATAAGGACCAAGGAGCCGCCGTCAGCTCGTCTTTGTATTCTAGTAAGGTCGTGGACGCCCAACTAGCGAGAATGGCACAAAACTATTGACGTTAACACTCTTCGGGTACCTGTTAACCATTGTCATTTTTTGTGCATACGGTATATTAATGAGGGGTACCCGATAAGTTAGTATAAATTTAGTATACCTATGCTCATGAATGTGTTGTAATAATAATGTGATGCTAACAAGATATTTATGCTATTTATAAAAATACTTATATGTCTATAAATAGATCAATATTAGTATAACACAAAAAATAAGGTAAATACAGGAAATAAAACAAATTTGTGATAGCTTTATAAAATATCAGGTTGGTGACAATATCTAATAATTTATGAAATAGGCGTAAGAGTAAGTTATCTTACATGATTACATGGATAGAGTTGTAACAGATCCGAAGGAACAGGAAGTATAATTTATGCAAGCGCGGCTAAGCGCTATCATGGCAATTAGAGTTTGAGTAAGGAGATGATGTCTGCCACGATTGCAGTTACAAAGTTACGAAATCTGTATGCGGCCGAAGCATGCTTCCTGCTGGCCGCGTTCCCGACTGTTATGGTAATTTAATTGTATAATTTGACTTGACGTTGCCAACTGTAATCGGACGCAAATCGAAATAAAACAAGGAAAATCTGTATGATCATTTCAATTATTGCTTAGAATATCTCGATAGGGTTTGTGACTCTGAGCATCAATGATATTAAATAGAATGTTTCAAATTTCCAAATGTTATCTCCGCACTTAATACATATTTTGTGTAAATAGAAGATTTATCTATGACTAGCCTTCCGCCCGCGGCTTCGCCCGCGTGGAATTCGGTTATATCGCGCAACGTAGTAAGGAGTAGCCTATAGTCTTTCCCAAGGTCTAGACTATTTGTCAAAATTGGTTAAGTGGTTTAGGTGTGAAAGTTGTAAACAGTTCAACAATTTTACATGATTTTATGTTTACAATAAGGAACTTCTATACAAACTTTTATCCTTTATTTTGTCCCCTTCTACCATTTTTTTCGCGATAAAAAGTATTCTATGTCCTTTCCCAAGTACAGTTTTATCTTCCTAGCGAATTTCATCAAAATCGGTTCAGTGGTTTAGAGGCGTGAAAGCGTAACAGACAGACAGACAGACAGGGTTACTTTCGCATTTATAATATTAGTAAGGATAAATAAGGATACATATTTTCAAAACTTTACATAATTTAATACTTTCTGCTGGAAAAATATTTTTTATAAGATCTTCGGTTCAAACGTGTATCGAGTATTTTTCTTATTTAATTTATTATAATTGCAATATTATGTTAACTCAAAAATATATTATATAAAATTCCACTTAATAAATAATATATTATTAAAAACATTTTATCATAATTATATACTTTTGGTTGATCGCAAACTGCGGCTGTGAAACATTCATTACACATTGGTTTTTTCGCAGAACTTCCTTTTATTTATAATACATACTCGTAAATCACGTTCTAGGCAAACACAAATCTGATATGCTTAACATTTGAACTGCGGTGGGTTTTCCCGTTTACATAATGAACCTACTTAAGCCCTAGGAGAGGGCGATGACACGGCACTATGTGCCAAATCTGAATAATAACTATGTAGAGGACAATCTACTCGTAGCACTATCAAGTACACTCAGATCCTTGTTTGTCCATGGAATGTCAATGATGCCCGCTCAAATATGAACGCTTTTAATCAAATTATAATAGAACAACGATATTATAAAGTCTGGGATATAGGAATATTTTTTTTTCTTCTAATATTTTAATATATGAATGAATAGGAAAACTCAATATTTATTTATCACTTTTGTTCCAATTATTACCCCATTTGATTAGCATTTATAATACATACATACTTTATTCATTAATATGTTCAATAAAACAAGGCTATGAGATATATAGCGAATTCTTTTTTGTATTTAAGGCGCCTATATATAGGTACTTAGGTAGATACTCTATTTAATATATTCATAAGCTGTCTATAAACATATACTAACCTTATTTAATTTATGCTCATTATATATTGGGGTTCACTGAACTTTTCGTACTACTATTATAATGAATAGTAATCCGTTTTAAGCAACAGAGTTTCTATTAAGATATCTAAAACTGTATTTAAATCATCCAATTGTTTAATCAAGTATTAAAAACGATAAAATAAAAAAGTCTATCGACATCTAAATTGAGTGTCAATGATGTAGAGAGAAACAATTGGTTGTAAAGCTGTTCCAGCCTTATAAGTAATATGCTTACTTCACTTCCTAAATATCATAATAATACATAACCATACAAAGTTACACACAACTATATTTTAATAAATTATCGCCCGCAAAGCCGTAAAACGTAGTACATTGTCAGTAAAATGTAGCATCGCTACCTGTTTTCCCTTACTATAGGAATATCGAGAAGTCCCTCTCAGTGCTCTCTTAGACTCCCATAGAACTTTTTAGATAACTTTATTTTTTATGTCTAATAAATATTAAGCGGTTCGACGACTGTCTATTCCTTTAGCTTTCAAACATAAGTAAAGTAGCCGTATTCTCATGTCCTTCATATGATTAGTTGGAAAATTTATACTTATGTTTAAATACCTATTAATTTATGTACACTAAATAAAAATATATGCATCATTTGATACATTTATTAAGTATGTGTATCGTTGTATAATGTTATATTATAAATGTACTAGCCATTCATTTTCCTAAGGTATTAATATACCTTAGGAAAATGAATGGCTAGTTTATACTACTACTTTAGTACTTTTATAATTAAAGTCTGTATCCTTAAAAACACTCATGAACGAATAAGTGTTTTATATTTAATTTATAATTTATCTGGAATTAATTAAATTCTAGTTTATTATTCTACTTTGATATTATTGGTAAGTCAACCTTACAGCCAATGAAATCTTCTTTAGAGCCTTCTAAGTACCGATTATTAAGATTTTTTTTTTTAACTTCACGCTGTATCCCGCATATAGCGGGGTAGGCAGAGGGAACTAGAGAACCTAGTGTTAAGACACTCCATTCTCTTACACCAATTCCGTTCCCAACTTTCCGCTAAATTGAGGCATTGCGTGTTGAGTGGCGGAACTCAACGCCGCGCTTTGCCTTGTTCCCAAACCCAAGAAATGAAAATACAAATATTTACATTTCCTGGAGTGGGAATCGAACCCACAACCTGTCGCGTTTTTCAGTCGCACGCTTGTGCCTCTACGATTACGTGCCACGATTATATTATATTAAGAAAATATTATATTATATTAAGAAAATGTATGAAAGAAATATCTGTAATATGTAAAATGTAACAAGCAACCAGTGAATATTGGAATTTCAAGTTGTATTTGGTATATTTAAATAAAATCCAGAGAACAAAAAAAATGTCATGTCATTTTGTTATATATTTACAGACAAGCTAAATTTCTGATTAAACTTACTTATACTTCTTCTTATTTCCCTACTTTTATACTTCTTCTTTTTCTTTTTTATTTATTTATATCTTTTTTGTATAGTACCTGTGCCCTCTTTCTTAGCTCTTTTTAAATTTACTTTAATGAAAAATGCTATAGACCGGGACGCTTCTTGGTTTCCCAGCAACTCGAGAATGATCTGGAATCGCTTAAGATACAGGTCGACTTCTCCGAGTATTGTATTGCCATCTACGTAGCTTGTTAGAGCGCGTAAAGTTCTGCCTGAAACACTGTACATAAAGACGATAGAACGCATTTCTGGCAAGTGTTTCGGCCCTTCCCATCCAGCACGATATTGCTGTTGCTACCCCGTATCTATTATTGCTTCTGTCAGTGTAAATAAATAATCATTCCCTTTAGGTCATCCCGGTTTCAGGTCGTCGAGTCAGCCGAGCCGCATCTCAAGTTCCTCCGAGGGATGGCATAACTGATCGAACGGAATTTTCCTTTCTACTCCTCTACACTAAGGAAATCCTGCGAGTTGCATCGCTTTGCTTAGTACAAATGTGCTGTTTCTTGTACTCTCATGTCGTGATCGATTAGCCCACTCAGTGTCAGGGCAGCATTCAGGGATACTCTCCGGTAAGATTCAATAATCTGCCGGGTAAAGTATCCCTGAACGCGGCAACACCTACAAGTACTAACTTTCCTCACCACAGGTTCTCTCTGCCTAGCCAGCAATACGGGAAAAGTTACGAAACTGCTAATAATTATATATAAAATACTGAAGCTACTTGAGTAGTTCATATGTGATTGGAGACATTTGAATATTAAAATAAAATGGGCTAAATGACACAAAAGTAAATGTAAGTAGCAACTTACGATGCCGTCTCGTTGAGCAGCAGTGTACATTGAATACAAATTATAGTATTTGGCGGTCAAAGCAGCCGGAGTATTAAAGTTAAATTATTACCTACCTATGTATGTACTATATACGGTGACGCTACCATGTATCACGTATACAGTATGAGAAAATCGGTTTATGGGAATTAATACTTGGAACGCTATTATAATTACTTCCGGTCACATAATTTCAAGGAAAACTCCTAACACTGAATATTTTACTCGTTGGTTGTTAATGATACTCGTATTTGACAGATAAATATTAAAGAAATTTATAAAATTGTTTCATATAAGGTAGGCAATGAAAAATTATATTCGTGTGTGTTTTTGGCTTAAGTTATCGTGTATACCTCATCTAGTAAAGTATAAGTTACTTGAAGGGTTTGGCATTTGTATTAACATTTTTTGTAAGATAATTCATAAATGCTCTAAATATCTTATACAATGAAAATGAACAAAACATCATGTTTTAAGTGGACCTAAGTTATACTTTAGTGAGACGGGCAGAGAACCAATTATCCATCATGTGGATACGTCGTCCTAATAGGTTCTTTCTTTTTAATGAAAAATATATTTTTTTAAATTTATTTAGAAATAGAATTTAAGCGATGGTTAGAACTAAGAACCGTAAAACTATGTCTACCTAAATATGTGTGTGTAGGTGTAAAAAGAACATATTACACTTTTTATAATGCTTAAGAATATATTATTTAATATAAATAATCGTAAAATATTTATTCATTGCAAAAATATTGAGCATTATGTCATTAATAGCTTCAACTTTAAATACAATGTATGTGTTTTTTCCATTAACCTTTAGATAAGAGCCCTCTGTATGTGAAAAGCTTAAAGATATAATGAATCTATTTGCCACGAGGTGGAGTTACTTGTGTACATAACTAGTCTAAGAATATTTTGTGGTAATAATGAACAAAAATAAATTGATTTTTTGTGTATATATGTATGTACTTCTTACAACAAAACACTTTGCATAGGTAGGTAAATATTAGGAAGCCGGATCTTTGTTTTTTATTACTTGTTTGTACGGTTGGACCAAAATAAAAGCCTTTCAAAACATTTTTGTCGTTAACCGCTTCGATTCAAGTAGCAGCGGTCTGCGGGTACATTGTGCGCTTAATGCACTCTGTTCATATGGCATGTTGACTTTTTATTTTGTTATTGAGACGTTATTGGACGGATGGAATTACCCTTCCTTAACATATTGCCGTGATTATTTCACTGCAGTGATTTGGTTATTTCCACGTACTGGTGTGTTTTATTAAAAGTTTTGTTATATCCGTTTTACTCAATCGAAGATTATTATTATTCTTAGGTCATAAGAACATAAAATAAAAAGCAGAATATATTAAATATATCTAATACTCAAAAATATTGAATATTAATTATTCTATATCTATCTTTTATAAATTTGGGCTGTATAAATATAATATATATATAGGATTGTACAAAATATTTGCATTCATTTTGTATGTCGTGAATAGTGCTCTACATCAGCGAACATTCTAAATTCTGTGGTCAGTCAACCCTGTGCACAAAGAGGGTAAGGGGGTTGAGTGCCTCCCACTTCCTCGTACGTCTACATTGCGTGGCGGGAAATGTCAAGGCCGCGTCCGCTCACTTCCTTTGATACTGCCAGTGATTGTGATTACCGTCTTACATATAAATGTATAATAAATAAAAGCAATAATTTAACTATTGCGGAAAAATGGAATGGAATTTACCGCTGACAACGCTAGCTCAGTGAGATAGTCTGTGTTCCTATAAAATCTTATACAGCTATTCATAGAGTACATCTATGTACACAATTCTAAGAACGGCGTTTTGTTTACACGTCACATATGTATGTAGCTGACCTAACTAGTAAAATCACTTCTTGGATCAAGTTCTTTTGCTTGCTTTATTTATTTTATATAATTATTAATAAAAAAAATGTACTCTTGAGGAGGAAATGTTAATGTTTGCAGTCAATTGTTGTGTATATTCAAATTCTTATAAGTAAGGTATTGAGTAATTTCCTGAGTATTTTCCTGAATGATAAGAGATTGTCAAGGTTGATGATTAATTACCTCAGCACTGCGTTAATCTCGACTTGTGCGGAAATCACTCTTGTATTTTGAAATAGACTGAAAGTATACATAAATTTAACAAAATATATTTTTCTTCCTCATACGAATATATTTAAATAATATTATATAGCGACGTTTGTTACTGTAATACCATATCTCAGAAGATTACAAGTATAATAGTTTGTTCTCATGGCAACTTTTTTTATCACTCTGACATTTTTTTAGTTAGAAAATGATAATTAAATGTTACATAAAAGTAATATTTAAGATAAAAAACAAACGCGGCTTAGTTTAAAAAGATTAGAGCGCTATAGTGTCATTATGTTCTGCCAGTACCCTTTTAAAGTAATCCCCTGTCAAATAGCTAAACTTCTTACTTAACTAAAGAAGCTGAAGCCTGTAAAGTTTAAAGAATTTTCTTCCTCGTTTTAAGAATCTCTTTAATTCTAGATTTACTAAATCATGATGAAATAGCAAATGTTTTAAATTAATAATTACAATTACAAGCAACAGTGACTGGAAAACAATGAAATTGCTAATAGTGCCTTCTTCGTATCTTTTAAGTTTATATTTAAATATTTTAAAAGCCTTTGCGCTGATTATATCTGCAAGTAAACTATAGTATTAATTTTTTTAGAGATAAGCACTATATTTTCCATATAAGAAGACAGGGTCATAAAAATAGAGAAAATAATTTTGTTATTAATAAATATTTAGTTAAAATTAAAAAATATTGAGTGTATTGTAGTACATAACCGTCAAATGATATTCTTGTCCGTTGTAGAAGGGATGGCGTAACTACATCCAATGGAGCGCGGTTCCTGAGCCTTTCTTATGGTAGGCACAGATTTGAGAATACAAAAATCCATAGAGAATTTGTTTGAAATATTGTTATTAGAAAATCGATTTTATATAATATCACAATTTTTTTCGTCATATTAAAAATGACATTTATAATGTCACTGATATTTTCGTAAGTGTTAGTTAATTCCTATTAATTCCTATTCTGGGCAATGATTAATTGTAAATTACTTTCATTTCCCAAAAAAAAGCAGGATTGCGCCATTCAATTTAATAAATTCAATTCGAAAATTGGACTCTGGAAACAGGAGAACGAAGTGCTTTAACACTAGATTCTGTCTTCCTACCATGCTTTGCAGGAATATGTGAAAGGCTGACATTACAACATTTAAAGTTTTGGACGTTGTTACGTTGATATAAATATATTGAAATTAGACTCTTTATATTAATAATGACATAAAAAAGTAAATCAATATATATTATACCAAATGATAAATATTGCTCATAATTGTTGATTTCCCTTTCTTGAAAATTCATTTCTTATCATATACTTAGTAGTGTAATCACTGTGGCTATGAATTGTATAATTATATATTTTTTTAAATCATGCTGACTCGAGGCATTTCCCTAATCTGAGGCATCGCAGTTTTCGTAACCGTTGAAGCGTCAAATGCGCCCAAACGCTTACTTGTTCCCACCGAAAGGGCGCGCCGTTCTGTCACCCGAAGCCTTAGGATGTAGACAACACTAATTAAGTAATTAACAACGCTTTTTATATATTATACAAGTAAAATATATTTAATCTGGCACTATTGTATTTATATACTGTGTAATAAAAATGTATCAATTTGAACATTATAAATTTCATTGTAATACTTAGTACATTACTTATTTTTAGATAAAAACTGCTTTTTGGTAAAAAAAAGTTGTAATATTATCATTTGGGACATATGTGTCTACACATGCAGTATAAAATATCCTATTGGAGGACTAATGAATTGGATTATATTCAACATTAGGTTCACTTTCGCGGTTTTCTAAGACAGACGACTTACCGAGCTAAATATACGTAGCATGGGCTTAGCACGTAAGATGGACAATAACAATACCAATAAATAAACAAATACCTTTCTCCTTACATTGTTACTCACATTTAGGATGCACGCAAGTAACGTTTCAGATGATGTCGATTGCGTGTAAATTATTAATATAATCATCATAGCACTAGCAGGTTACGCAGCGAGAGTGCATTCTCAGCTATCTAATGACAATGAGCATCCCCGCTTTCCAAGTTCAATGACAATGAAAGTGTTGTATGTGTGAAAACTTGCGAGTTATAAGAACTATATAAAGAGATTGATTACAATACTGTTTTGTGGCACCAATTTAAATGTTTGTATTAATCTATAGATCTATATGGCAATAGAAAAATGAAAATTTGTCTGTTTAAGCTCCGTGGGAGTGTAAGGCTGCAGGCACTATTATTTCTTAAAATTTTTACGAAAACAGAAAAGAGCGGAAATTTAGAAGCTAAAATGCCGCTCTACAGTTAGTTATAGATTTTTCATTTACTATAAATAATATTAAATTATAATAAATTATACTTTAAGGCGTTTCGTTTTCTTGATATATCTATAATTTTGATGTCTTTTGCTTTATAAACGGCAAAATGTAAAATCTTAAATCAATTCTTAGTAAAAGATATCCTCCATGATTGAATTTCAGCTAATTTTTTAATCACTAGATTATACTAGCATACTAGAGAATAGAGATAGATGGCACAGATTTTGGGTATTCGGCTTATTCGGATAACTTTTTTATCATTCGAATACTGCATGCTATTCGGTCAAATAGCAATTGGCTGTAGCAGTTTCTTAAAAATATTCGAAAAATTTCCGCGAAAAAAAGTTCAAAAAAGTTCAATTCGTTCAATCATCATTCGTACGAATGTACAGATCATCATTATGCATCATCACATTATGATGGAATAAGTGGTAATAATAAAATTCGGTCACGGAATACATATTTAGTGCTTTGGTCTAAATTATAGTCGAATATTCGGTATGCGGTATTCGGCTTAATCACTATTCTTTTTTATTATTGGAAAGACAAAATAATCGAGCATTCGGTTCTCCTAGTGGTAAACGATCACCACCATCCACGATGCATGAATTAAAAAACTTTCATCGATTTTTCATTAAAATTGTACTTTACCATAAATTTTTTTACTTATTTCAAGTGTATATACTAATCTCAGCTCATTTCTGTCGGCTAGTGCGTTCTTAGTTTTTAGGAGAACGAATAGGCCTTAACGTTTAGGCGCCATATATTACATGTTTATAAATGTTTAACTAGAATATGAAGGTATAAGTTCATATTTAATTTAAATTGCAACGATAACAGTATGCTATTTAAATTGTCTTAAATCAGTGATCTAGAACAAATATTTGTACGTAAAGTAATAGTAGAAAATAATATACAGCTCTTAATATTACTTATGTTGCTATTAAACTGAGCGCGGTCGCAGCAGCTACGCGGTCGGCGTGACGCGCCGTTGCGCATGCTTCACTGCCAAGGCCATGCTTTCTCTCGATACACTGTTACGTATACTTATATAACTACAGATCCGATATTACTCGATGATTACTTGTAAATAACAGTAAGGAATTAGGATTACTATAGCTCTTCTAATTTATTACAACACGGCAATACATTACGAAAACAATACGTTTAAGAGGATTACTTTTTTGCTACCTTAAAGCAAGTAAAAGTTTTATTGTTTACATATCGTAAGAGTAATATACGCTTTTGGATTGGATTTATATTTTAACCGGATAAAGCTTATGTCAGGTATGAAGTAGATAACTTGTTAACCTTACTGCAACTATAAATATGCTATTACAATCACGCATTTGAATAAGACTTTATACAAAATGCTGTTTTGTGTAATTTATGAAACCTTTAAGGGTTTCCGTTATTAAGTGAAGGATGCCAGCCAGTTGTTCTTGACCTAAACTTCGATGTCAACTACTCATTTCCGTATATATCACTCTAATGAAATGAGATATTCCATATTAATGATGTTTAAAACAACATAATACTTATTTAACATTTTATATAATAGAATACATTAGAGAAGTAATAACGAAAATAACACACTAAAAACAAATGGTTTAATCCTAGTTAGGTCGAGAAATGAGAACACATGACTATTTTCACCTCCCTTAAATGAGAATTTAGAACCCCCTTTATCTATATATTAATACGTGAAGCAAAAAGTTTGGACTTCGAAGGAGTGCGGAATGATAGTATCTTTTTAAAATAATATATATAAAATTAATAAAATAAATGATACACACACTACCATGGTTTGACATCCATGTTTATATAAAGTTACATATACATACGTTGCTAGAATGCGTTATTAACGCGTTAACGGGGATACTAGTTGTAGAACAGATCAAAGAATATCGGCTCTTAATTAATATTTGTTATTGGAACTTTTTCAAAACTTTATTTTATACATATTATTTGTCATTAACGTAATTTTTTTCTTTATTTTGTTAAATGTTTTAAAGAATAAATTCAATCATATTAAAATATACAATACTCGTATATTAGAAGAAACTCCTTTGGAAACAGGTAGAGCCTGGGAGTCTCAAATGAAGAACTACTAATATTATAAACAATATTATAAATGACAAAGGCTACAAGGACGGCTGGATGTTTGTTACTCTTTCATAAAAGAACAGCTAAACGGATTGAGACGAAACTTTACATCACAATACGCAGGACGTAGGAATTTTGTAATTTATATATATTTTTGTATTAAATTTAATTCTTTTAAACAAATTACTCGTAAATTATTAAATATATCTTCCGGAAGATATTAAATATATCTTCCAAAAGTAACTTTTAATAGAAATAAGTGTCACGTCATATTTAACGACAGACTTGGAAATTGGATGTCCCCTTTAACTCACATTTATAATAACCGTTCAGTTCAGTCTTGTACCATAGAAAAACAAATAAGTATATATAACTACTAGCCCACAGTAAAATAAGTCTTTATATACCTGTAATGCATTGCAGTAGTGACGCAAGTCACCGCAGAACTAGGCGGGTAGGTAGCGTAAGTAGGTGTACATTAACATTTAACTTCCGTGTCACTTTTGTCCCGTGTCTCACGGTACAGTGCTTGTGCAAGTTGTTATTTATCTTTGCGACCGAAATTTTGCATACGTCATTTAACTTTTTTCATTAAAATAACGTATATAATCTATAATTTTATTAATAAATTTAAAAAATATTTCCGGTTTTGTTATAGTATTGATATTGTGATGAATTAGTTCTGATTTTGTAAACACACAAGTTATATTAGTATATTTGCTATATTTAATAAATTATTTGCGGTACTATTAAAATATAGCACGCAATTATATATATACATTCATCAATAGATAAAAGTTGCTTACAGCACTGACCGTGTTTGTGATGTTTTGTTCATTCACAAAACATGAATTATAATGCATCGATGGACTTAAGAAGCTCAAGTATTATATAAAAAACGCTGCATGATGCGCATGCCGGACACCCACGTTGCAAATTCTTATCCATTATAGTTTCCATCTCACGGGCTCATGTATCGAACGGGAGTCATTACTGGGCGGTGCATAGGGAATTACTTTTTGTAAAGAGACATTCTTCCCAGCTGATCACATGAATTGATTTGTGGCCATGAACGTTTTTTTTGTACCTGTCATTATGTAATATTAACGTTATACGGCTTCCATAGGTACATAAACGAGATACATTTTATTATGTTTCTTTAACAGTTATGGCAATTTAGAAATTATCAAAACTTCTATTTAAATTAGTCACTATTCTCCTTTTAGCTTTCTAACAATTCAAATAATAATATGTAAATAATTTAAAGCTTAAGATACACATTACAAAATGATTGATATAGTGAAAAGACAATGTATAAGATTACAGCCTCTAAAACGTTGTTTAATATTGTATTGTAAAACGTGCCTCATCAAAATTAAGATAAATTAATGCTTTGTTATTGTTTCTAGACCACCGGGCAGATAAAGGTGCAACGCATACTCCCCCGCGAAGATGCGCTTCAGTGTCTGCTCGACACTTACATTTGTGCTTTGTTAAATATTATTTTTAAACACCATAAACAGAAAAGAACCACATGTGCTACCACCTGACCTTACTGAGCTTTCCCACGCTGAGAATATCTGAGTCTTTGAAACAAAAACGTGAACGTTTACGTTCGCTTCCTTAACCTTAAACTTTAACGTCTAATCGTAACACGTTGCTCTGCCTTTTTTTACTGACAGCGAGGTTTGTGTTTCGGGAGCAAATGTCTCGAATGCATCGAGGCTTAAACATTTTTTTCTGTTTACTTAAATGATCTGGTGATTGTTTTTTAATTTATTTCGTCATTCAACGGCGTCATGTGGTTCCAATCAGCGTCTGACGAGGCTTTTAAGTTTTTCTATGCATATTTAATAATTTACTATCTTTTGATTTTTTCCATATTTACTAGATACTTATTTGTATTTTTTAAAATAGTTTAAAATATATTTAATACTACAGCAATGCCGCAGCATGACTGCGCGAATTTAATAGCAGATAGGCGAGCCAAGCAGAAGCAAGCTTAACTGACGGAAAAAATGTCAATATAAATAAGCGCCAGTTGAAAAAAAAATAGAATAAGCAAGATGTGGTCGTTGTTTATAAGTTATTTTTTTAAAATCAGTCTATACTATACTAGACGTTTCCGGTATTAGATAAAATCAAACAAGTTTTACTTTTAGTTAATAAATTTATAATATCGATATCCCAAACAAAAATACAACCCATTCAATATTGCCAAGAAGTACCTTGAATGAAGTGGCTTTTTATTTGTTTCGGGCTGCAGAGGGGTGGAAATAATAATACGTTGTGAATGTGCGTCAATTGCGAAGTCAATGAGGCGTCATAGCCGTGGACATCCCGCAGCGCACCATTGTTCCTACATCTGTCGCGTTTAGGTACAAAAACAAGTGGTCTTTAAATGACACATATATGTATATTAAAACAATTTATTATGTGTATATTTATCACAGAGTTGTATTGCTTAAAGATTTTTGTTACTTATCTTCATGTAACCTTTTTTTTTTAATATATAAAAAACGTATAGTATCTATGGCAATATCTGTAGTTTTATTTGAGTTCAACAGGAAACATTTTCCTTATTTATTTAATAGTTTTTGTAGTAATTAGATAAAAATTCCGCTTCCTAGCAATTTATAACTACGAGTAAAATAGGATAAGGAAGCAGCGAGTAGAAGCTATGACGTCATGTTCAGAATAAACTCAATACCGAGAACCAAAACGTTGTGTCAGTGCACTTGTCCTGATAGATAGCGTGGACGCACGTGTGTGCTTACTTTGTATATGGCTTACGTAAAAATAATAGTAGAATATTATTACATGTATTGATATAAGATAAAATAATCGTGGACTTTGATTTCATTTATTTAATTTTCTTTACAGTCTTATCTTTGATTATATTTTCTTAAAAACAACTTTTAGGTCATGTTCACAAAAAATTCTGTATTATGTTAAAAATGTGATTTGTATTGAAAAGTATTGGTGAAATTAATTTCAATAATAACAATGTTTAAATAATAAATTGTAATTCATATTAATATGTTAGATTACATGTAATAGAAATTGTTGAATCGAATTCTTCAATATCTGTCAGAACGGCACCTTATTTTAGTAAAATTTTATTGAGTAATAATATTAATAACACATGCTCTCCCGCGGTCGCTTGAAATCTTCCGTATACTACATTTTAATGGGTTTACTTAAAATGTATATAGAAAATAAATATTTGAGTATATTTTGTGGATTACAATAAAGTTGTTTAACGATTTCAAACATAAGTACCTAAATAGTGTGTAATAAAATATTAAAATTTTGAAAATTAAAAGTTATGTAAGTTGTCAGTAAAGGCTTTTTAAAGCAATATATAACCTTTGAAAGTTATCGTTCTTATAATAACTGGGATACAAAAATTTATATGGTATAAATATGTATACTATATTTCAGCGTCCATCTCGCTAGCCATTTTTGAACAACTATATAATTTTTTCATATAAAATATTTGTTTTTACATAAAATTTTATATATGTAAATAATATTCAATATAGTAAATTTTTGTTTATAATATATATATTTTATAAGCGATAGACGGTACTAATGACAGATATTCTGTCACACTCACGCTCTATATCCACATCAGGATATCCGTCTCCACGAGCTTTGAAGCTTTGATCCTTTTGCTAAAAATATATCTCAAGCCCATTAATTATAAGAGTTATTTATGAATACGTACATACCAGTGGCGAGGCGTCCATACAACTCGATTCCCAACGGCTTGCCTAACTTTTCAAAGTACAAGTATGAGACCTAAAAAAAAAAGGAAAATATTGGGCATAAAATTGCAAGAAAACAAGCTCTGGCATCATATAGACCTAAAAAAAAGTTTATCGCCAAAATTCGATAGTGAAATTACTAAATGCCTTGACATTCTTTACCGGTTTCCCTAAATATATCAATATATCGGTTTCCCTAAAACTTACCGGCTTCCCGAAATATATATACCGCCTTCCCTAAATATACATCGGCTTCCCTTAATTTACCGGCTTGCCTAACTAAAATTTTCACTCCTCACCACTGATACATACATATATGTATCATGACAGTGTACATAGTTTTAGCACCTATATGTCGATTTGGTACTAACAATTCTGCATATACTAACAGGTACTTTAAAATAATAAGTTATTCTCTTGATTTGTTCAGATATTGTGAAAATTACCGAAAACCTTATAGTTACATAATATGCAGGGTCACCATTCTGATCGATAGCTACTATACTATATTGTCACACAAATGTATTGTTACACAAAGTTGTAATTATTATTAGATATTTTAAATACTTTTTTATTATTTATATTATCTTCAATTTTGTATTTAAAAGTATCTAACTAAAAGTCATGTAGTTACACAAGAGAAGTTAAAATTGATCTCATTATTAAAATTTCATTAATTATTAATGGCTTGCTGATATTATACAACTTCAATACTTTTCTTGTTCCAAATTTGCCAATTTCCACAGTATCCCATATATATAAATATGAATCTATTAGAAATATACTGTTACGTTCCCAACTTCCTACGTAATGAACCGAAAATGGCATACACACGTAACATCAACGATAATAATACTGCTACTATAAGAAACGTTGAGGCGAAACTCAATGCGATTACTTAAGACGAGGTCGGCGTAAGTTACAACAGATCCTCTGTGTTTGAAGTTGATTTAGCGTAAAAACATTTTGAATGTGCTTCAGATTCGCCCAACGTTTTTCGTATTAAGGAATCCTTTATTATCTGTACGGTATTTGATACTGCCCCGGCAGCTGGCGCCTGAAGCTTCCGAGGAATGGGTGCGGATTCAATTGCAGTCCTGCAATCCGATCTTTTGTTGTCGGAGGCGATATTCAAGTATTTATCAGATTTGCAGTGTCTCGTGCGCTTGTCATCTCAAATGTAACCCGATCTACGAACAAGCTTTTGTGGTAGCGATGATAATAGTAGCAGCATGCGCTAAGTGTATCGATAGAGAGATAACTAAAGTGACATGCTTATCGTGATATATCACGATGGAAATTTACATTTAGTATATTGATCCTTAATAAATATATAGGTACTATATTTCTTTGTGAAACAAAGCAATTCCAAAACTGTTATGTATTAAAGCTTGTCACACATTAAGCTTATGATTGAACGGATTAGAGTCTCACAGTGGGTTCATAAAGTTGTCGACACGCGCCCTACATGCATAATGCTCGGTGTTACGGCGTATTACGTGCGAGACCGTTATGCAAGGCGCGCGGAACCGGCGCAGGCGCACGCCGCGCGTGAGAAGCAGTGCAACATTCGCAACACCACTGACAGCAACTATGCTAAGTCTGACGCCAATTAAGAACGCTAGATGTGACACATTTAAATAGGTTTAATATAATATAAATTACAAAAATTTACACAATATATAATTTATATTATCCGGGTTTTCCACATTTCTCAGTAGTTGAGGCCACCCAACTTATTTTCGACAGAAAATAAGCACTGCAATTCTTAATTTTACACATCCGTAATTTATTGTAAAAAAGATAAGTATTACTTATGTAATTATCCCTACTATTAAGGATAAATAACAAAAATTTTCAAGTTCAACTTTATACTTAAAAACATAATTAAAAGACGTCGCCTATAAGTATGTTGAGCAAACATGTGCGACGTAGTTTGTTAAAAAACGCGGGGCCTGAAAAAAACGTAGAAAAAAAGACACTCGAATGTTGAAGCTTGTTCGTCTGACAGGAAATATGATATTTTATTTTAGCCGTGGGATCAAACCAAAGGAATAATTTGTATTTAGAATGAAGCACCAAAGGTTGTGACAATTTACACTAAATTTTCACTAAATTGTTAATAAGATTTTATATAATAGTATAAAATATACTATCACGAATAGTATGTTGATACGTTAAATATCAAATGTATATATGTACATATACTTCCACCATAACCATTAAACTGTCTGTAAGTCTGAAAAAAGTACATGTAATTAATTTGACGTCGGATGATGTATATATTATATAAAGTAATGAAGTAGTTATCTCTTGGTTATCGCAACCAATACCTAGAATCGATACCAATCTGCGTCAATCTCTAACCGGAAGCCATATAAGAATGATTGTCCCTAACTGTTTGATAAATCAATAGCCATTGATTTTGGAGCTCTAACAACAGTCAGCATACATTTCTCCTTATACAAATGACTTTAGTAAGCAGTTGCCTAGTGGCAATGCTACTTGTATCACTTATTATATAATTTAGAGATAACGATTAATAGTTACAGTTACTCTATGACAAATTTAACAATACAAACGATTGTAAAAGTAACTTAATAGATATACATCCATATATAAGTATATATTTGAATATTACAACATTACATTGAACTACGATATCAAAATTGAAAGTCCTTAAATATTAGATATACTTATATACTAATATGGTACATGATGGTGTCGTTGAGCCTATAAAATCGTCTGAAGTGTAAACAAGCGTAAATATCGCGCCGCATGCAATCGTAAAATCTATTTCTCGCGCCATTGCGGCACGTACTATTCAGATTTTTTTAAAAGAACCATCAACTAATTTCGATATACAAACATAGTACACAACGTACCCTTATATATTACCTACTTATATACAAACTATATATAAGCAGTTGACAATTTTATCCTTAATTTTCAGGGAAAAATCTAGTGTTGAGTAGACGTTGCGAGTTGAGTGGTAAAACTCATCGCCGTGCTTAGTCTTACCCAAACGGAGAAGTGAACATAATTTTATTAAACATGATCTTTCCGCTCCACTGAACCCACAACAAATCCCATTGAACAGTATATGGTTGTAAACAGAATAATCAAATGGGAAAGTATAAAAAATATACTAAAAATGAAAATATGATTGAAATGATATTTATATTTATTAACAGAATGTTTTGTTTTTTTTTTTTTCAAAATTTAAATCTCACTATAATATATATATTTTCAAAAAGAAATAATCAATATTTTTGTTTTTTTAACCTTTAATATAAATTAATAGTCAGGAGAGGGCTATTGAAAATTGGTTAAAGGATGATGAGCAATTACTTAGCAAGTTTTCATCGTTTTACGATCTTGGACAGTTTACGACAGTGTTAGAAGTTCTTAAAGTGAAGTTTTAAGTTCAACAGTTGTTTTCGTTGTAGTTCTGAAACAATTTTCTCCCTAATTACACATAGCTATTACTTATCATCATTTTGGAGCAAGAATTTTTGCTCAAATCTATAAAAGATCTTTTTGTTGTGATTTTGAAGGTTTCCAATTTAGACTGAGACTTAGGTATGCAGAATATGCTATTCTATGAAGGAGAGGTTTATTTAAATGATTATACTATAATTAATTTTAACAAATAAATAGGTGTAATGATTGCAGTCAGTTAGTGCACACTTCAACAAATGGTATTTTGTAGTACGAGTAGGTTCCTACCGTTTTGAGGACAAAGACAGGCCACTGACTCACCGACAAGATTATTAAGCCTAATATTATACACATGCGCACACAAAGCTAAAGGGAACTGTGATCCATCCTGATTGCTATTCCCAGCGACGATGCTTCTCTATAGATATGTGAAAATATTCTCAAACATGACGTAACTTTTAAAATATTGAAGACGGCAAATAGCTTATAATAAAAATATCTTAATACATGAAAAATAAAAAAAAATACAACATAGATGTGTGTGTTAACAGGTTATTTTTTCTAAACATTCGACAAAGTGTAGACTGGAAACAATATACAGGGGTCAGCATTTCAATGTCAAAGTTGCATTCTTACTTTTTTTATTAAAGATAGTTACAAAATAGTATAAATAACTAAATTCTCGACTACACTTTATACTTACTTGCTTTAATTTCCATCCATACAAATCCATCAATCCATGTAGATTTTTAGTTGAACGCTTTACTATTTACTTTGCTGCACCTGTCTCACGAATCAATAAAAAAAATAGGAATTCAATAAATAAAATCAATTTTACTGTATGTAGATTTCGAAATTATTTTACTCATGACCCTCCTCTCCGACCATAGTATATTTAAGAAAATTCACTTTTATTGGCACAGCGTAGTATGCCACAACATGATCTCTCAAATGAGCAGCTGCTAATTGTATAGTCATACAGGCAGACTGTACCGGAGAAAAATCTTTAGGAGTAGCCTTTATATAAAAATCTGCGTTGAGACCAGGTGCAAGTAGAAATCTGGTGCGCGGATAGCAACACCAACTCGCGCCGAGACGACTCTTTTCATTCCATAATCCACAGTATTGGACATAAATGGATCGCGATGAGCCATTCCAAACTCTAAAATGTATTTCTTTTTTTAAGATATTATAAAAATATATATATAAAGAAAAAAGACAAGGAAATTATTAAAACCGAGACTAGAGGTTAAAAATGTTATTTTATAAAGTTTGTCATGTTTTTACCGTCATCATTTGATTTTTTCACGTTTTATATTGGTTCCTAGTATCTAGTGTTATGTTATATTCATACTTGTATTAACTGTTTGATTCTTTAAACGAAAACAACAGTGATATTTTTCTAATTATGCAATACAACAGAAAATAATTCAAATACCGTAACTTGTTAACTATGATGACATCATCTATGTTGAAACAAAGAATATTAGGATGCCATATTACTTCTAAAGGAAAAATAGTCTTAATTTGGATGGAGACACAACTTGATATATTTGATAATATAGGTCTCTGGTTTTCCCCACTAGAGAGAATATTTTCTACGACAACCTTTAAAAAACGGTAACATGTAAGTCAAAAAAATATGAGAATATTTTTTTTTCTAATACAATATTTTACATAATTAATACTTAGAATATAATAACCCATATTAATATCTATCAAACTAGATATTATAAGCGTAATAATGTGTTCCATCACCTAGCACCTCCAAACAACCACCCTGAGTGACTATTTGGTGACTCCTTGACTTAAAAGGTTACCTTTTATTATTCCTCATAATGCGAGAGATGTTGGACGATAAAAAAGGAAATGTTTATTACTATAGTTTATTTAGATGTTTATTTTTTTTAAGTGATGACAAAAAAGTAGCGAATTATGTAATATGTGAGTTCACTCAGCATTCAGTAACTGCGTAAAGTAAGATGCTCGAAAATTGCCCGATTATTTAAAACAAAGTTATTGTAAAGATTGTTAAAGAAATTATTTCTTCTCTAATCTTTTGGAGCAAGTTTCACTAGACAAAGAAATATGTTTCATCATTTTGAAAAAAATCACCTTAAATCTTTTTATAAATCATCATTATCGTATTCATTTTTTTCAGTCTAATTCAAAAATAAATAAATTCAAAAGGTTTAAGAAAATACGCAGTTTTAATAATAATAAAAATTATTGGTTATTTATTAATCTATGTTCTGCATTGTCCCTTTTCTGTCGCTTATTTGGCCTATACCAAGATCAGTTATATTTAGAAAAACTTTATTTACATTAGAGTAAAACCAGATTTGCTTACGTATTCAGCATCTATGTGCTCACGTGGATTATTTGAAATAATGGCTGGTAACGCGTTTATGGATTCTTTATCAGTTAATGCAAGTTCTGAAGGCATTATTTATAATATTAAAGAACAGATAAAATACTATAATTTGACTTTAGAAAAGATTTTAAATACAACGGATATATTGATAGACAAAAACAGATAAATAATCGTTTGTAATGTAAACGTCAAGAAATAAAAAATATTTTTTAATTTTTTTTTTCTTTTTTTATTTATATTTAGTTTTTTTTCTTACGTAGATTACATTTTCATAATTGTAGGTTTTTTATCTACAGCAACAATATATTTTCTAAATTGAATAATATTGTAATATTAAAAACTTTAATTACGGTATTTTAATTTCTTTGTCACAATGTCCTCATATGGCAAAAAGCCCGCCGTCCTTTCCCGCGTATATTTATTCTCCTTCCCGTCACATTAAATAATAAAAAAATAGCTGCCGTATTAATTTTAAATTATTAATCACAAAATATAAACATTAGTTAGTAAATTTAATATAATTACTTTATGCCAGTATTTTACTATTTAAGCCATATGGCTTATGAGTATATACTCTATGGCTATATGGCTATGGCTTATGAGTTACATTACTCATTACAATTTTTATTACATAATCTAACAGTAATAAGCTTATTCTTTAACTTGAACTCACCCGGCTAACGTTTAGGTTACCTTACTTGGTTGGAAGTATCAGGCAACGATAGCGGCAGCGGATCTCCGGGTCGTGCGTCCGGAAGCGCGCAAGACTTCCGCTCCCGCGGGAGTCGTCGTCACGCTTCACGCAGCGCGTTGACCGATTGCTTAAACTATGTATTATACATAAAGTTATATATTTACATTTATTAATTTACATGTTAATTCAACATTCATCATCTGCCCTCTTCATGCTGATGTATAAATAATAAATTCACATTCAAACACATGCCCAATCTAATAAGATTATAAAATTGTGAGATAGACAATGATTGTCACATTTATATAAAACTTATGTCCCCGTTGACGCGTTAACAACGCGTTGCCTAGCAACGTATATGTCACTTTATATAAATGTGAATGTCAAACCAGGGTAGTGTGTGTATAATTTATTTTATAAATATATAGTATATTTTTATGGATATGCATATTTTTTAAAAAATAGTACGGTTCGCACTCCTTTTATATATAAACTATAAGTGTGCCAAGTTTCTTGCTCCTCTGTCAACGTAATTTTCGTAAAAAGGGGTAAAAAGTTTTTGTTTCATGTTAATATATAAATATATAAATCGTTAATTCGTAAGTATTTGAAACGCTAACTATCAAATATGCATTTTTGGAAATGATTAATTATAATTAGGAAAAGTTATCTTCACCTACATACCTATGTAGATATGAAAATATAGACTAAATCGTTTTTTTTTTATTTCGAGAATTATTTTAAATAAAACCTACGCAGTAAGTTGGATACAATAGAATATTTTTTTATAAATTTATGGTAAAATATACCTAAAGAAACAACTTATTTATGTACTTACATGTTCAGATGTCAATATCATTAAAGTAATTAATCTTAATTTTAACTGATGAATATCAACTACTATTAAATCATAAAAATTGACATGAAATCACCACCTTCTAGTACATAACTTCATAAAATACACACAAACCGGCATATCAAATTATAAGGAACGATTTAGTCGACGTTGAAATGTAATCAATGAGATCAGCTGGACCAATTGCGGGCGGTATGAAGTTTTTGGACGACATTTATTCAACTGCCTTCAACGACTAGTCTTATTTGAACTGAAAGAAGACGCAAATGAGTTTATGTTTAATATTCGAGGACAACTATGATATTGTTCACACGCGAATTTCTAAGGTCCATTGTTGTACCTACAATTCGTAATAACGTCATACACGCACTCTTATGTGCCTAACATTACATTATGTTAATAAGCTATTCTATTACAATAGCAAATTGAACAACAACTTCATAGGTATATTCAATGGCTCAAGTTTTCACATATTAATATCAACAACAAAATTTATGTATTATTTAAGTCGAAAATAGCAAAATTTTTTTTTTTTTATGGATACCGGATGGCAAACGAGCAGAAGGACCGCCTGATGGTAAGTGGTTACCTTCGCCCATGAACATCTTCAACACAAGAGATGTACTAGATGCGTTGCCAACCTAGAGGATACAGATGGAAAGGGAGGATAATGTAGTAGTCCGCTATCGGAACTTTTTTTTTTACAGATGGAAAGGGAGGATAATGTAGTAGTCCGCTATCGGAACCACCACATTTTGGGGAAAGGATGGGTGGGAAAGGGGAAAACCTGGCTTGCATGCCATCGAACCGGAACACATCATAAGATATTTGGCGGTTCGTCTTTGACACGATAGTGGTCGCGAGCCAGACGGAGGACGAACCTCCTACCACCAAAGAAAAAAAAATAAGTTGAGTATATATTTTTTGTAAAATACATAAAAGCATCATTTCATTTCATTCTGTCATTTAAGCCTTGATTAGAAACATATATAAATACAGCTTTTAATCATAAAATAGCAGATATAAAAGTAAATTATTTTCAATCGAAAATGCACAAAACTTTGCAAATTACTGAAAAAATATGTTGTAGTATATTTCTTTTCTATTATACCTGCACATTCCCGTGCTGAATGATTCGAAAATCAGCGACTCTTGTAAGAAAGTAAACAAGAAATAGGTACCAGGCGCAGGAGACGAGGTGAAGTAACGGATGAGTGTCCGTGGGAACGGCCGCCACTTCCGCTCCGCTTGCGATCGCGCCTCGACACTCTCAGCTATTTCCTTTACGTAGGGTGACCACTTGTTGTTACTTTTGTAACGTCTTAACTTGTTATTACTTTTGCTAGAATCAGATCACATTCCTCAAGCATAGAAGTTGTATCCATAAAAAGCTTTAAACATTATAAAAAAGAGATATTACTAACATGACAAGTAAACAGTGCTTATTTCACAATATAAAATTTGTAGATGGAAATCATTCTACCATTATGTAAGTAGAAATCATGATTACATTATCGGCCTGGGTTTAAAAAATTAATAAGAAGGCAGACACTAAAATGTAACATAATTAATTTAAAAATAGAGTAAATATGAATGATTTAAAATGACCCACGTACCATAAAACGAATTGCTTTCATGGAAGAGAATTATAAAATAAATTAAAAACAAATAAGACAAATATTATCAGAAATAGAAAAACAAAAGAAGTGTAAAATAATAATAAATGATCAGTGGAGTACTTACATAGATAATCGTTAAACAGACACGTATCAAATAAAGAGAAATATATATACCTTTGCCTTTCGTGATCAAAAGTTTTGGTAATATTTATATATATATATATATATATATATATATTCTTCACAGATGAAATATGAAAAAACCATGAGTATGAACACATAAAAAAAAAAACACATAAACACATAAATATAAACTTTTAGGACCTTTCACCACATCTGTGGCTAAATAGAAAACTGTTGATGACAGTGGATAAATCGAACGATATATGCCACACCTTGGTTGCGCTTGGCGCTTCACGAACTCTTTATATCTTTATATGGATAATGCATAAATATAAACCATGTTAAAGCGACGTTCAAATAACATTTTTTTAGAGAATGATATTACATTTGTATGCACATGTACACAAAGCTTTATTATATTTAGCCATGGCTACAATGTTTATACGTACAAAGTTTAGTAATATTTTCGTTATCTTCTCTTCATAAGTACTCAGACATATTATGTATTCGTTGCGTGATAAAAGAATCATTATTTAACTATCAATTTATCGTTAGCATGGCTCACCAGAAATAACACCTATATGTGAAATTATTCATTTTCCTGTTTGCGCGCAATATATTCTGAACGTAATTTGGTATTTAAATATCGTCTATATTTGTGTGAATATTTTAATTCATGCACTTGTGTATTGCATACCTACTATATTACATGTGTTATTATTTAATCTTGTCAGATTCACTCGAAAAGGTCAAAGATAGGAAGAGATGTTTTTCTATACAGTAAATATTATAACTTTTTGGGTGAATTTGCTATTAATGGCAATTCAAATAGAAAGAGGTAAGCGGCAAGAAGGTAGGGGGAGACCTCGGTTGACCTTCGAGAAAACAGTATCAATAATACTGGAGGAAGGTCATGTTTTTACGAGGACCCCCCGGAGGGCATGCATGAAGAGGTTAATGATTGTGTACTAGGCGAAAGAGGTATGCAGGAACTCCGTTCTCTCTGACTACCCCGCTAGGGATAAAGCGTGAAGTTAGGTAATGTAGGTAAAATAGAAAACAATTATAAAACATATTTTAACATTACTAACAGAATCACTCCTAATCTATATAAAAGATCGAAGCGTTAACACTTATTCAATATTTCCTTGCTGCTTCAAATGTCAAGACAATTTATAAAAAGATCTCTTCAATTTAAGTCCCAAGTCCAATATAAATACAATGAATCATGGCCCGGATCTATCTTGCAAGATAAGGACACTATCAACCAAAAACTAATCTTCTTTTATGTGTATTTATAATTTCAATCGTTTTAGCTTTATAAATTATATAGATAACAAATTATTATTAAATGACTTTATTGGCTGTGCTTAATTTTGCAACTGATAACCCTAAAAACAAAGTTACGTTAATAAAATACATCTAGGTTGTTGATTGTTAGTCCAAGCCCTCCAGCCCTCCTCTATGTAGGATTGCTTGGGTAGTAATATGCCTAATAATAATGGGCCACTTGCTTGGGTAGTAATGATATCAATATATTAGAAGTAACGTAACGAATATTATTTTAAGAAAATCTATATTATTGTAAATTCATCTTAAAGTAAAAGTATAAGCTTAATCTATTAAAAAACATTTTTTATTAATAATAATTCGAACGTGTATAAAGCTTAATACAAATCATATAGTCCATGTTTGTTTGTAAATAAATAAAATAAAAAGTGTCATAATATATAGTGAAATCGTTTTGCAATGTTCAGTAGAATACTATGAATATGGCAGCAATTATAAGAGTAAATATCACGACTTAAAATATCGTCTCTGTTTCCTTAACATGATTTGATTGTTAGGGATTTTCCAATGATATATATTATAATACATACTTATTTGTTCTGAAGCTATATCTAATTCTATCGTAACTATACTTTTAAATATTTATGTTTGTATTTTTGAACTATTATTAATATTACCTATTAGTAAAAACGGTACTAATCCTTTATAAATTTCTCATCTTTTCATAATTTACAAATGAAAACTATTAAAAAGAAAAAAAAGCTAAATATATACAATTTATTCTCTAATTAAGATATTTTAGAGCTGTCGGTTCTCAATCGAGATTTAGCCGAGAGCTAGGTTTGCTAATAGCGTTTTAAGTAGACTGAGAGTCCGTTGACCGGTGCGAGTCCAACTCGGTCTTGCTGTTATCGGCCGGAAGTCGGTCGACGGAAACGCGCAATCTCAACCAATTGGATCGACGAGTCACGCCGCGCGCGCATGTCGAGAACCCAGGGTCCAAGCTTTCCAAGCACTTAGACTAATTCATATATAAAATTTGACGTCTCAACATTTTTATATTGCATTAATTAATACATCTTCAAAAATAAACATTCAAAACTTAACATCTACCTATCAAAATACAACTTTAATCGATTTTTTTTATTTGTGTGTCTGCAAACATTGTAATAGCTGGTTATTCTACGAATATTTAAATATTCTTTAAATTATATTAAATCATGGTGTTCCTTAGTGTTGATTTCAAATAGCGAGCTTTCAGGAATACAAAACATCATTCTCTAGATTAGATTCCTAATAAGTTTTGGATAAAATCAAGTATCTATTATTATTTAAAATAAAAAAAGCGGTAAAACGTAGAGATTGATTAAACGTTTAGATTACATTTTGACTTTAATTAACAATTCAATTTTTTAAATAGATGATTATTATTTGTGAAAATTTATCTTATATGGTTTGTGCGTTTAAAGAAAGTCAATTTGAAAGGAGGTTTAAGTTTTTAAGTTTGAAAGGTAGGTTGTAAAGTATAAAGGCTACTAAATCGATTGTAAACCTAAATACAAACAAAAAATAAGATATAAGAAGTTAATTGACTGGAAATTGGAATGAATCACATTTCATTCTCGGTCATGGTCTAACCATACAACACTTAGTTATGTTACTTTGCTCAGTATTTTTATATTTGCTTTTGTTAGAATCAGTAAATTAAATTAAATCTATTTCACAAACAGTTTTTGAATTACATAGCTTTTAAATTATATACTGTTATTTATTAAAAAAATTGAAACAAAATTCATAATTTCTTAACAACTACTAAACTGTTCCTACCTAACCTATCTAAATCGTTCAGTCAATATTAAGAAAATTTTACACTTACTTATATTTTACACTTTCACAAATTAAGCAATGACACTTAGTGTTATTCATCTGACATTGACCTCTGAAGCGGTCACAATGATTGCATATATACATATTCAGAAATAATCTCATCAACATATTGATGAAAAACAAGGACAGTAAAACAAATAAAAACTAAAAAGCTACCCATATGTTTATATCGCTATTATTTTTACCACAAAATTGGACACTAACTCATAAAGATTTTCTTTACTGTTGAAATATAATATTTCAATTAAAATTAAGCAATCATTTATAAAATTGTACAAAAATTAAAATGGTTTTTTAAATAATTTTAGGTTAAATATAAATTATTACAAATAAAACTTAAATTTCAAGTCTTTTCTTGTTTTATTCGTTATCTTCATTATGTCGAAAGCGTATCTACTTGTTAAACATGCCTAGACGACTATTCTGTATGACCTTCACAAACGTCCGTCAATAAAAAGCTGCCGTCGTCCTCCAAATAATGAACATAAGCGAGACGACGAATGGTAAAAATAACGTGTCCGGAAAGTCCAGAGCCATCTCGTTTCGGAATAACACTTGTAGAACCGGTCGCACTGGACATGACCAAATATGAACATGTTTCCTTCCTTGTATTGTACGAACTGTACGCTCTAGAACCTATATCTTTAGCTAATATGTGCATTGTTCGTTTCAAATAATTTATAGTAAACTATAATTTGACAAACATATTTTTTATTTCTTTACATAAAACACTTTTGCAACGGTCTTATTTCCTATTCCGCCTTTCCAAATCCTGTTCAGACTACGTAAACTACGTAAACTTGCATTTTTTTCAGTTTGCTCAATAGTGTTTAAGTAAACTGTTTACTAGAATTAACTATTGTTGACGTCATGGTGAAGCAGGTTTTGACTGTACTCGCAAGGGATATAGGTTCGATTTCCACTAGATAATCTTGTATTTTTAATATATATTTTTTCCCATTCCGAGTTATTGAGTTTCATTTAAATACAACGCTAAAATGGACGGAAAGTGAAGAAGATTGTTCACATAGGTTCTGTTTGTCACTAAATTTGAAAACAACTTAAAGATAAAAAAGATGAATGAATAATATTTTATTTATTAAAATAATAAATGACGACACTACACACACTGACTACTATATATAATAACAGTTAATTAACGGCTAATCATAAATGACATCACATGCTAAGGGGTGACGGAGTGTGACATTATGTGACAAGGGATGGATAAAATATATTTTATGATGTCTCATTTCAATATTTAGTATATCTATACTTTACACTCATTAATGCCTTTGGCTTTATAATCTTTTAACCTTTGGAAGAAAGCAAAGTTTCATGGAAACATGTCAAAATAAAGAGACTTCAACGAGGAAACTAATATTACAATATTAACTTTTCTTTTTAAACACTTTTGTAGATCTTGTGCATCCACATTTACTCTGAAAGAGTTATTTAATATATGAATTTCAGTAAACAGGAGACGGAAGCTGTATATAACAAACATGCAAAACCGATCAGATTTATTGATTCGCAAGCAGCAATATGGCGTAGATATATTTATCTACCCACCTTCCTGGCGCCATACTTCCGCCGGAAACGGGCGTCGTCTCCGGTCTAACCCTTACCACGTTTCCGGTTTCCGGCTTCCTTTGAAATCATATTTTCCTACTCTACACTGCTTTCAGCTCTTTTTACATACCCTGAAGTTCTTTTAAATATTGCCTATACAAGTACCATGCGTAGTATAATTTGTATACTTTCTAATCGAAAATAAATCAATAGCTATGACTAGCATTTTCAAATTATCAGTTTTGTGATTTTAAGGTTTATTATATACTCATAATATCATTCCGCCATCCATTCCATCTTACGTCCATTCCCGTCATTTTCTATATTTTGTAAATTGAAAAGTATATAGGGACATATTGGAATATGCAAAAGTTTTCTAAATTATGGGATCACTTGAAATTTCTCTTTCCAAAATCGGTATACATTATAAATATAAAATAAAAAAAATATCTTACACTAATAATTTCCTAATATTATATATTAAATTAATTTAACAACCTAACGCTATAATCATGCAGGTTTTGTAAGTAAGCGAAGCCTCTGGTGTAAGAACTCATCAGTTAGCAAAACTTCCTGCATTGCAGCATGCTCCGCCCAATTTCTTCAACGGCCGACATTTCCTACATACACAATATACCTAGAAAATATTCGGTGTGCATTATTTTTTCTAATTCTGATGTAGTAAAGTAAATTTATTTAGGTATATTAAATATTTCATTTATAATAAAATTACGACATAAATCATTTAAAATCCGGTTAGCAAATATAAGGAATTGTAATAACAAAAGAAACACACGAGTCACATAAAGTTGCGTAAACAATTAGTTTCGGCGCATCTCTGCCGACCTAGTTTTTGTCTTTATTATACAGCGTATGAAACGGATTGGGTCAGCGGCGCCTGAGCGCCTACGCAACTTATGTCATACATACACGTAACGTACGTGCCGTGAGCCCTCTCAACAGCGAGCCATATAGCTAATGTGTAATTACTTAACAGAATAGGGCTTCGTTTCAATCGATTACGTACGAGAAATTACATCAATAAGCTGAAATAGTAGAGATTCGTTGTAATAATGTAATAGTACAAGAATAAGCTGCATTCAACTGTATAATGCGATCTAGAAATACTTTTAACATTTTTTTAAAAGAAAATAAACAAGTTTTATCATTTATAGTAAAAGCGACCAAATAAAAGAGCTGAACGCACACATTTATTTTTTTCTATACCATTTAAAAAGTTAATAGCTCTACCTGCTCCTCAGTTGACAAGAATGTCATTTTTCATGTCCTGACGGCGGGCGGCACAGGTGCTCGCAGCCTATTTATACGCAGACATCAGTATGCAGGCGCGCTGCCAATTACAGTGGAGACCTACTTTCTTACCTTCGAACTTTTACTTCCTGCGGACCAGGCAAGGCGGTCGGTCGCACCACGCAACAAATTACGAAAGTGGCGCGAAATGCTCGGCGGCCGACATTCGCACGCTTGCGCCACCGTAAGGAAGTGCTGAGTGCCGTTGCAGAGGATTACGTAGCCACTGCCTGTGCCCCCGGGCCCCGTCTCCGCTCCTTGCAACACGCTACAACTCTCCAGAATATCTAGAGTTCTAGCTATCTTAACTTACGTTTTATATTTCTCTATTGCTCTTTTGTTCGTACTTTACATAATATGTAAACAAAGTCTCATTTAACGAAATTTATTATGTTAAAATTTAAAAACATTAACCACAACTGAATTTAAAAAAGTGAAATACACTTCTGCTTACTTGTAAATGTTCTTATGTACTTTGTACATAGGTAGGTATATACATCACATTTAGAAACATTACACATTTCTCGCCTTATCGGAAGTTTAAGTTACCTAAGCTTAGATTTACAACTGCTGGCTGACTTACGAAATGGTTAGGAATACACAACCGGCACTCAACTTCTTGTTTCTAATTTAATATTGCCTGTTTCAATAGTGTAATAATGAATTAAGTCATACTCTAGCTACGTTACACAAGTGCCGATCAGATAATCAGGGAAGGCAAGTAAAAAAGGTTCTAGGACGAGAAAATTCACATCGGTGTTCCGTTAATCGAGTTCATTCGTTCAGTATATAACCTCATCTTCTAACACGTAATATGTGCAACGGTGCGCACCCGATCTCGCACGACCGGTCCCGAAAGTGGGTCATCTCTTTTTGTTCCACCACATATTCCGTAATTAGAAAGAGAGGGTGAGGGTATTTGCCACAGTTCACATAGTTATTGCAGCCGGTATTATACCTTATGTAAAAACTTCATAGATTCAATAACACTCACTATTTTTTTTTTAAATGAGCTGTAGTATTTTATTTTTAGACATCACATTATACTACTTTGTATTATAATAACTCCTTACTAAACAAGATTAAGCTTAACAATAAAACCTAAATATACCTTTGCCATTTTGCATGCATGTCATGTTTACATTTCAAGAAATAAAAACACTGGGGCAGTGATTTTAAACTTATCAACATGAGCTTCTTAAAATAAGTAATCACATATGCCATTATTCTGTATGCATATCAATAAAAAATTTTATAAAGCCGTTGTATTAGTTGTATCTATTTTATGCACAAGTTTTACAATTAATATCCGGAAACAACGCTACATATTGTTTACAAAAATTCATTATTCATGTCATGAATATGTTTAAACAGCGTTACATAACATATGTTACACACGTACGCTAATTGTTTCTGCTTTATTAAATTTTTCAAATATCTAAAGGCAAAATTTAAACTTGTCATTTTATTTCAAAATATCAACGTACTTTGTTTCGTTACATATTTTAGAGACTTATCCACTGTAATATTAGCACGTACAGTTAAATATGTCGGTAGGACATTCAATAGCAAGATCAGACGGGCGAATCTCGCGAGTCGCCAAGATGGCGGCACGCGGAAGTGTGTGTGACTTCCGCGTCGCCCTGCGCTCGCGCTCGTGCGCACTGATCGTGACTACTATATGCATTATTAACTAACTCTTACACATTATATATAAGACCTACACAGTGACAACTTTTAATTTACAATAAGCGTCGACTCTACTTTTTTAAAACGGACGGTAATTGTGGCTTAGTTTTCCTGCAAGCTACCATCTAGTAAATTTATATTAATATTACAGTATCTACATAATAGGGGCTTTATAAAAAATATAGAACTAACGTGATTGCGGAAATATTATTGATAGTTGTCATCTTCAAACATGTGCATCACAATTTTAATCAGGCATTAATATGTTTAAGCTAAGAAAACCCGTTTCATACAGGTTGCTTAATGTTTCTACACTTATAAATACCTAAGGGCCAATAGCCAGCCGGCTAAAACGGTTAATATCGCTTTCATAAACGGGAATTGCTCGAAATAATGCGGGCAACATCCTTATTATGCAGTGAGAAATGCAATAGTTTTGAAGATTTGCAAAAAAATACTTAGATGAAATACGGTGTATGTATAGAACTACTAAAATTACTCATGGATAATGAAATAGAATTACATTATTGTACTTCATTTTACTAAATAATTATTGTGTTCAAAAAGCCTTATTAAAGTTACCCAAGTACTATAAATTATGTATTAATAATCATATAAAAGCCAATCAGTCCGGTTTGCATCAACGTTTATCACACACTGGCACACAGACTCAGCAGTTGAAATGTATTTAATACACATGATATATACGGTGTTTTGTGAATGTTTTAACAGGCCAGCGATGTAGGGTTGCCCAAGTAGTATCATATCTAGTACAAATGTCATTGGTATATAATACTTCTATTTCAAAGCATATCTATATATATAAAACAATGTATAGAAATATTAAATTGTCAACAAGAAACATATTACGATATAATAAAGTAATAATAGTAATGGCATAAAAAAAATGGAAACATTAAGGTACGTACTGAAAAATTCTGTAACGGTCATAAGATAAAAAGCAACCCTAGAGACGGGTCGCGACGCGCCCGGACATTCCGCCCACAATTACTAGCAATTGCGCCAATTGAACACACCGCCACCCTTCCGCTTTCCAGCTATCGTCATCATCCACTAACATCTGTCGCTGGCTACGAATTCATGCAACAAGTGTTGTCATAATCATTTTTTTAGAATTATGAATAGTGTTACATCATACCAATGTCGATACAAATGATATGGTCATCCAGAATATTTATTTATATTGTATATAGACTTTATATGAAATACAATATCATATCTGTTTTAAGCAACATTAAAACAGTCTTTTCACTATACCTTAATAATATCTTATAGATATTTGTAATAGACCCACATTACATATAATAATTATAATATATTTTGTGTATTTATTTTGTTTTCAACTAAGTATTTCATAATTGGATTAGTATTTTGAAATATACCTCAATCCTACTTAGCAAATAGAAAATGATAGAAATAAAAACATTACAGAACAAACAAAGCAATTTAAACTAAAGTAGCTGTCCCTCTCAAATTAAGCTCATCTAGCACGCGCTTGCGCATACACACATATAAAGAATGATTTCTTTTCGCAATTGAAGCAATTGACTGCGGTCACCGTCTCGTCACCCTTCCGCTATGGTCATAAGTACTTGTACAATTTTTCTGTGAGCGATCGTTTTGTATCCTTTTAATGTGAAAAACATAAACTTTATTGTAATAAAAATACAAATAACTTACATAATAGATTATTAATTGTATAATGATTTTTTATGTTGAGTATACTTTTTTACTTGTCGTGCTACATAGCGATCTATGGGGCAGGCCTATGTCCAGCAGTGGACGTCTTCTGGCTGACGACGACGATACTTTTTTATTTATTTTTAAAATTTTCGACAGTTATAAACTATTTAAAAATTATAAAACTGTCCATAAACGCTACGTAATACAATACGCATATTTATTTAAGTATATTGAATCTATAAGTCTTTGTATTTAAAAATTAAAACACTAAATTATTACGTTGAACTGTTTTCCAATTTACTTTTTATTTGGGACAACATGTGAACATAAATAGTTCAGCATTCAATTAGGATTAAAACTACAGTTATTTAGTATAAAGATGTTCTCTATTGTCTATGGTCCCTACGATCTATGGTCACATACTCCAACGAAAAACCGTATCCATTTCCAAAATTAGCCTACAGATTGATTTTGTTATCTTTAGGCATAAATAAGTAAGGTAATAAGTCATTTTATTTCGTTAAAGTCTAGTTGACTATTATTTTAACATTTAAAAAAAGACCTTAGATTAGGATGCTAACTCACAATAGTGACATTTATTAGACACCACCCAATGAGCCCAAAAATAAATGAAGACTGACAAATTTAATCAAAGTTAACACTTATTGTGGTTATTGAATAATAACTATTATATACATAAAGTATATTTATTTATCTATATATTACTACATTTTATTAAAAAGTATAAAGCAGGTTGATAAATGTACGATACTTGAGAGAGTGAAGTATTGTCCATAAGGTTTCCGTTAAATATCCGCTTATGTAAATACTGCATTATTTTGTAACACGTTATATTGTATGTATGTAGTTATATTGTATGTATATATCTATTTTGCACGTGTATTGAAATTATCGCTCACGCGATTAAAAACAACTTATAAAAATATTGGTAAGTGCACGACAGACAATAAAATTTGATAAGCTGCTACAAACACACATTCGCCGATTAATCATATCCTGAAATAATTACATTATATTCAGATAACAACAAAAATCTTTTATACAGTTATATTGGTTATTTAATATAATCATGAAAGTCAATAATATAGCAGTAGAAAACATATTAAGAATGTTCAAAGTATTAGTTATCAATAAGTACTTTCGGTGACGTTAGATGACTAACATCAAGGTCAGCGCTTATCATTAATAAAAATGACAATGATTATTTACATCTACTTACAAATAACAATAACTAGTACCTCTATTCGTATACAGAATTCGTCATAATTAAACATTTCTTTTTTTGTTTTTTCATACAAAGTTATAAGATATAAAACTTATATAAAAATAAAATAGACATAAAATATATTTTTTAAGTTGAATACAAAGTAATGTTTATTTTTTTCTACAGTGGCTGCTTATTTACTATGATTATAGGGATCCGAAGAAAACACTTTAACGATCTTCAAAAATCATATTCGTACATAGGTAAATAACGTATTATTAATATATATTAATACAAATTAATAAAAAATCATCTTAATCCTTTTAAATGATATAGGAAGTATGTTGAATAGGTATTTGAGTAGCTTGAAGCGGTGACGTCAGTGACTTTACAATTTCCGGGCCAGCTGGTCGCGAACGTGATAACGCTTATCAACACTGACAGCGGCCTGGATGATCGACATATCGTCCTGTTTGTGGAAGTGCACACTATCACTTGATTATTAAAACAAAAACAATTTACACTTGTTACCGAATACTTAACTATTATTTCATACACGAGCAACTAACTATTACGTTAATTTGTGTATCGCCATTACGAAACGATATGCGTTAATATTGTGCAAATATTTCAAGATTACATTAGTTTCACCCATAAATACTAAGAGTTAAATCTACTTATTACAACTATATTAACAAAACAATAAACCGGTAAGAAAAATGCTAATTTCTTACACTATAAAAAGATAAAATATTTTTGCCAAACCTATTGTTTTGTTAAAAAGATTTACTTTTATATTATAATAGTAAGTGTTTCATATTATTCTAGTGATGAGAACTAATAATTTGTTTCCGTGATTTTGATTGACCGACGATTCATGAGACTTGGACCCAAAACCAGAGCGGGGAAATGAAAATTACTTAAAAGTACTGAGTGCAGATTGAACTTATGAGCATCGCATTTACAGTATGACATTGTTCTACTGCAGCACGATGGCTCCAATTTCCAATAATTTTTTGTCGAAATCCATGCCGATATCCATGTTCCATATTGAACAACTTTTGCAAAAGTGGTATATGCTTATTTCATATAGTTTTACTATTATTGTTCTTTACTAGAAGTTACAGATCTTTAATTTAATTTGTCAATGGAAAATGCTTAGCACATTAAACATTTTTTTCCAGGGCAAAGTTTTCTTTTCTCTCATAGTGTAGCTAGCTGGACTATTACGATTCTTTCTTAGCTGGTGTAGATATTTAATTTTCGTATGTCAACGGAATATGTAAAGCACGCTGAACCCATATTAAGGCTAATATATATTCCTAATTTTTTATGGTTTTGCTAGTCTATAATTGTATATCCGAAATCCTGAACTATCGTAAAAGATATACAAAAGAGAAAAAATTCTTTCCAGTCATTTCAGTAGTTCCAAAGATGTGCGCATACAAAAAAAGCAAAGACAAATACAGATAAACATAAATTATTTTCTAGTAAATATATTTGTTGTTTTATTATAGCATATCGATAGAAAAAGATAAGTATTAAAAGTAATCATAATTAAGTTTTATTTGATTAATTTTAATTTGGACTTTGAGTGTCTTGAATAAAGTACAAAAGACAAATAGTAAATATAATATTGTTTATAAGTTGTCCCAGACACACATATACGTCATCACGTATATACGTGTGACGCCTGTCGTGGCGCAGAGGCACAAGCGGGCGACTACAAACGCGACAGGTTGTGGGTTTTATTCCCACTCCAGGAAATGTAGTGTTTTCATTTCCTGGGTTTGGTGACAAGGCAAAAGCGTGGCGTTGAGTTCCACCACTCAGCAATACCTCAATTCGACGGAAAGTGAGGAACGGAGTGTCTTAACACTAGGTTCTCAGGTTTCCTCAGCCTACCCTGCTATATACGGGATACAGCGTGAAGTTAAAAATATATATATATATACGTGATCAATATTACATGTTCTATTATTTTCATTTGAATAAGAATAGTATACTTAGTTAAGTATTTACCTAAAATAACTAAGCGTTACAGTTATGTGTTACATACATACGAGTGTGCTGCAATCAAACTTCATTAATGTGTTTAAAAAAAATCGTCTAATGTTAGGTCTACATAATTTACAATAGTCTTCCACTAATTGGTATTTAAAAGTGTGTGTGATATTAACACGCTAACACGTTCAATGTTTTTTATTCATACTTGCGACGTAGAAATCACATTGTTTTCCTCTCAGGGCAGAAGAGAGCGACAGTGGAATCGCGTGCAGCAGTCGACGCCCCCTGATTTCTACACTCAACGCGCGTGACTAATTTCATAAGGACAAGTGAATTATATCTTTAGTTTTAAGATATCGGTCGAATAATGGACGGTTTCCGTTTACGTATAGAGAATGATGCTAATCTTAAATGACATGTCCGATGATATTTTTATTGATGATTTATATATATAAAAACTTTTTTTACCAACAATAATAACCTTGATATAGTTTACATAAAATATATATGATATATATAGGGTTTTTAGTGTTTCATTTGCTTCGTGGCAACTAGAGAGACTGACAGAAACATCTCTATGTGTGCTTGCCATTACCATATTGCGATACGAACTATTTGCATTTATCGACTGTGACCTCGTGAACCAAGTCCAATAATTATTTTATTTTTACTAATATATTATATTTCTCTTGGTTATTGTATCCTATATACCAGTAATTTTGGGCTCTGATGATAACACACCAGTATTACACTTAGCACTTACACTGCACCTTATAAAAAAAGTAAACATGAACTGAACATCCATATTTACACTCCAACCTGCTCAAAATTGTTTATTCTGTTCAGGTATATCTACTTTCGTCAACATTACGAAATAGAACCTACGGCTATTACTTATTTTGAGATAAATATATTAAGTTAATATTGTTCAGAAAGAACGTAAAAGAGGCCATTGTCGCACAGTGAGACATTGCCTGACTGTTAACGCGATGGGGTGTGGGTTTGGTTCCGGGAAATAATTATATTTAATTTATTATAATTTTAAGGACAGAGTGCGGTGTTGAGCTCCGCAACTCACACAATGACTCGAATTTGGACAGAAACCAAAGAACAAAGTGTCTTGACGCTAGGTTCTCTCTGACTACCCCGCTATGCGAGATGAAGCGAAAAGCAGTTTTTTTAAGAATATTATAGCTAACCGATCACAAGAAAAAAGTGATATTTTAACATGTCATATCTCCTGCATCCAGTATTTATCGCATCCGGGAAAACTAGTACTTATTAATAAGGCCGTGTTTACATCCTGTCTCTTAAGGAAGCTACGAAGAGCAACAAATGACAGATAATAATGAATTAGTTGCGAAGTGTTGTTAATTGTGAGAACCACAATGTCCGGCTTTGAGTCCATTCAGTCTTAATCACCTTTTTCATCTTACGTAATTGTGTCATGTATTAACAATAATTAAAATAGCTTATATTATAGTCTAGTATAGATAAATTGCTTTCATTTTTTTTTATATCTCATTGAACATATCTTTACTGACATACTAGTTACAACTGAAAGTTGAGACCTTGGCATAGGCCTTGCGCATGGAAACAGCTAACAAGTGACGATACGGAAACGTTCGATGGCATTGTTTCAGCACCGCGGACCGCCGCGCGCCTCCTATCGCGGTGTTGGCGGGTGTTGTACACCGAGGAAACGGATGCGAACAGATATTTTTAAGCATTACTCATGCTTCGTGTATGCCATCTATCATCTATCTTATAATATATTACGTTCAAACTACTATAGGATATTTAAAGTTTGTAGAATTTGCGCCCGTAGTATTTGTTGCAACTTTTCACAGAATCTATGAGTAGAGTATTAAATATAGAATCACAGGTGCTATTTATTAAACACTTTATCGAGAATCATGTTAATTAACTTTAAACATACAAAAAAGTAAAAGCGAAAAGATCTCTAAATGTAACGGTTTACATTAGTAAGTATAATGGATAAATATGGGATTTCTAAATCATCTTTTATTACATTTAATATTACAATAAGGCGTGACAAGTTAATAACAATTACAAAAATGCAATGCACGTGCAACACAAACAGGTTAAGATTACAAAATCAATAAACAACAATTTATTATGAAACCACGATTGCAGAGACTGAGTTAATCTTTATTTATTTACAAATTCCTTTCTTAGTATCAACAATGGTGTCTGAATTCCGCGAAAGCAAATCATGTGCGTGTAGACTGGTTTTTTTATTTAGAAGATATAAGATGGTATAAGTACCTCGTATGCTTATAGAAGCATGCCATAGGGCAATAATTATTTTTCTTACTTACTTCTTTAAAGTAATATTACTGACATTATCTTATTGTAACAAATGTGTAGTAATAGGTAGATTTTTAAAAGCGATTTCGGAATTTAACTCCTACACTTCTCGGTACTTGTACATGAACGCTTAACAAACTCAAAAATTAACATCTATAGGCAATGCGCCATGTAGAGTCCATCGGATTCTTCTCAACACATACGTCCATCTCCTAAGTAATCGAATCTCAATAGAAATAGTGTATAAAGTGTCTTCGTTACAACTAATACAAATCGTGCTAAAGTTAAATTATAAATAATTTAACAAACAAATCTTTAGCAGAGTAAATATACTTTTGCTGATAATACTTGCATGACTGTAAACGTAATTAAGAAACCGTCGTATGTGTAAAAAGTTTAGCAGACGAATTTTGTTTTTTTTTTTTATATTTTACTTTATTTTTGTTACAAATATTTCTCTCGTTTAACAGGATAGGCTAAAATTAGTATCACGACTCTCCATTATAAAAGTAAATAACTGATTCTTACTTAAATTACTGTATCTACTTGTAAATTGGTACATAATTTTAAGCTTCATGTTTAACTTACTGATGTACGAAGTTTGTACGTTATAAGCCTTTAGAATCGTAAAATAATGATCATAATACAACTTGGATGACTTTGCAAGGTTCAAGTAATAAAATACATTTATAAATATTATTAATATATATTTGTTTTATAATATCCATCGACCACAATTCAATTGATGAGTGCAGAAACAACGTAAGTCCGGATTTACAAATTTTGCAGAAGGGAGAAAAACAACACGCATCTTGCCTTTCTAAGCTAGTTTAAATTCGATTTTTTGCATTTTTTGTGACTTACGTTGTTTTTGCACTCACCGATTTATTTATCATGGAAATAATATTTTATTATTATAAGAAAAAAGGAAATTAAAATTTCTTAATTTCAGTTACAAAGGCATAAAGACAGACAGACAAGGTGACAGTAAAGTATCAGGTTAAGATATCACAGTGGAGTAATTCACTATATAGCTTATCCCGGAGACAGCCCTCGTGTTGTATTACAGTGACCACAGCGCAACAAAAACAAAGAGACTGTCCTCAATCGTGCGTGTCTTGCCTGTGAGTTGCAGGGTTGCCTATAGCTAAGATTGACTATCTTTTAGTAATCTTCGCTATACAAACCTGTATGATAAATAAATATTCATTCTAATTGGATTGATTGAAATTTTACACTAACTCTTATATATTACCGTCTATGTAGGTACATTCTACATATTAAAACACTTACAAACTTTCTTATCCACTTGCATTTTATTTACGGCTATTTAATTTTATTCTCCAATTAATGTTGTTACACATGTATAATACTTAACTACAAATACTTACTAAAATTATATACATCTTTAAATAACTCTTTGTTCTTATCCAAATAAGGGATAATTATATTTATTCTTATATTAAGTATGAATAAAAGTACGAATAAAACCTTTTTCATGACGTTCTATAAATAGTCTATGACCTTAATTGGTCACAATTCTCGTGCTGCAAACTTCCCTATTTAAGTGCCATTCCTCTTAATTATATATAATGTTTTTATATTAAAAACTTTTCCGCTGACACCTACTGTATAACAATATGTGAACTAAATATAAAACAATTATATATGTCTATCAACCCTGCCTATTAACCCGTTGCTTGGAGGTGGGCGGGGTAGGGGCAGGAAGCCGCAGGACATCCGACACGTACAGGAAGCGAAACCAGTTCCAGAGCCTTTGTCCCTCAACCTCCCCATCCCGCTCCAGTCTAACCACATTCCTACAACCTTAGTGCGCGAGCGCACCGCACTCCAACGATGATCTTCAAAATGACATGTCAAGAGATTTATTTTCTTTTCAAAACAATTAATCTTCATCATCACATCATACAATGGGAACCTTACCTACATGTCACATCCATAATATGCATGTACTTACAATTAGTATAGCAAACATTACACAAATATTGCTAAATATTAAAAAAAGCATCAGTCTGCATTTCTGTTCTTAAGACACATCAAATAAACATACTTCCATCTAAAAAACAGTACATATTAATCATTATTAGCACATTCAATATACCTACGTAAATTATACGTGAATATATGTACATCCGGCCTAACAATTGTATTTATTTAAGTGCGATTACTACTTACAATTTTAAACTTGAGAAGGTCAAACAGTAAGAAATAAAGACTTCAGAATTTTTTTGTGCATGACAGGCAGTAGGTACACTATTAAAAACTTAATTATCATCACACTATAGCACGCCCGTACGTATTAACTATGATTGTTTGAAAGCAGCACACGTATTCAATACATGTTAACATAGTCGGAAGTAGTTACCTTATCGATATTCAACGCAAAGTTTGTAAATAATTCATAATAAGGTTACCGATGTCAAATTTGGCGAAATGATACTTGCGCCAGTAACATTTGATGTCTTTTATAATTTTCGTAATGCCATGGATTTTACATAATTAATTGATAAGTATTGGTAATTCTGCTCCCTCACTAACTTTTAATTAATCACAAGATTAATGTTATGGAAGACGGACACAGCTTTTGCCTAAATATATCGAGTTCAAGTTTTCAGTGGATTCTTGATAGATTAATATTTATTTATTTTAATACACAATGATTTTTTTTTATATTTTAAGACATTGTGAAATGCAGATTATGCATCTCTTTATTCTTTTTACTATTAAAAGTTGTGTATAGGAAAATAGAATTACTCACGCAGGCGATTTACGCAAACAGTGCCACAAACAACGGCTCAGACGAAATTACGAGTTTCTAAATACGTCCTGAGGTGATTTTATCTATAAATAAACTAGATACCGTCGTCAAATATATGATTAACTCCGACGGTGTCTGCACGAAGCGGAAAAACGTCGGTACCCAAAATAAACGTTGAATATTTCCGACTTGGAGCCCGAGCGAGTTGTGGAAATGATGTCTAAAGGCGGTCGGCGCGCGCGCAACTTCCGGAATGCGATAAACATGGCGGCGGTGAGCCAACATGGCGAAGTTTCCGGCCACGCTGATTCACATATGATGGCGGTTGATTCTGGCTTGCTCATAGCATTTCTATTTAGTGATTCAGCTTTTACGCAATAAGTATGTAGGTGTCCGCAGACTATTGGGCAGTTCGGAATGAAACCTCTCGGCCAATTTTAAGGTGTTATTGGACATATACCAATTTTAAGGTGTTATTGGACCTAATTTTGGTAAAGAGAAAAATCTTACTTAAAAATTAAACAAAACAACCGTTTCAATAGATGAGACAAATTTAGATAAGTAATGTACCAACGTTAATTCACCTATGAACGAATAGTAATTTCTATTCAAAGCATGTAATAATGAAATCACAAAAATAAGACAATAAACAAAAAAAAATATCTTAATAAACACAGTAAATATCATATAATAAATATTTAATATGTAAGAAAAGCTAACAGAAACTAAATCTAAACTTCCTTATTTCCTATTCTAAAAAAGAAAACGTAAAAATGTTAATCTTCCCTACGAGATATTTTTAGCCCAAAAACGCTTGCTATCACGTGTCTAATCTACGTGGATGACGTGAGATAGGCAAGGTAAAATCTAAAAGTATCTGCTATATATTGTACAAATAGTTTTTTTCTGTGTTGTATAATAGGTACAATCGTGACCTGCTATAAAAGTAAAAACAATGTAGATATGATCAAAATCTTGTAACGTAATTGAATTGAAGATTAGTATAAAGAACGCAGGAATGAAATATAATTATATTAAGATATATTTATATTCATTGTTACAAGCATCGCTATAATTTGCATCAAACTACATTTAAAGACGTTACAACGTCGACAGGATAGCCGCATGCATAAGTAATCATCATTTGGCACTAGATAATAAATGTTAATAGTGAGACGAAGGTAGCGGCAAGGTTGTCGCTCCGGCCGTGGCAGTGAACTTGCTTTCTTTGCCCCGACGCCCGCGCTGCGCCCCGCTACTACCTAACCGTCAACCGCTTCATTATACCCATTTAAATAACATACTCTACGACACTTTTCACTTTATCTATCAAAACCGATAACGTTTTCATTCAAAGATTATGATTACTACAAGACCAAACTATACTTGTTAATGTTTTTCATAAATAAGTTATTTTTAATAGGAAAATTGTTTAATATCATAATTAGTGTATCAATTAATAATATTAAATATATATACATATCGTTTTTACCTATAAGTATATATATAAGATGCGAAGAAACAGCTTTCCACCATTATTTTAAAAAATTATGCTGACGGATTATGGGCATAGTTCAATTTTAAATGGATAAAAAGTACAGAGAGAGCCAATATTTTTCATACTAATAATAGATAAAATTAGTAGAATATTAAACACTCTATCATGTTGAATATACAATTAGCAACGTGTATGATACACGTTGCTAAGGCAACGCGTATTTTACACCTTAATGCGTCCCACAGTAAATATAAAACTAAGTATAAAACACTTCTTATCATTGATATCCATAATACTCTTCAATTAGGTATTCGACAAATGATTTTTTTTATTTCAATATGAGTGTATGTCAAATACCCAACAAAGCATAGTTATATTGTAATGAACTATTTTAATATATTGTGGTTAATAATATATATCTTTTACAATTTTAAACTTACGGCGCAGGTTGAATCGTCACATTCATGATACATGGATAAACGAAGATATTACATCCAGTTTGATTAACATCAAATCAGTACTAGATGACAAATACGAGTATATTATATTACATATATGTATACCTAGTATAGTGGCATATATAAAATGTTTATAGTAATCCAGAACCTTGTTGCCAAGTTACCACAACTTGTAAGTTTTTAAGCGCCTTCAAAAGTAGTTTTATAAATAATGTAATCATCAACACCAAAGAAAATTTCAAAATTTACTTTACTTTTTTATAATAAAAACTCTATTGAAAATTAAATAAAATACTTTTTTCATTAGTAATGAGGAAGGTAAACACTTAGCTGAATCTGTATGAAGGTTTTTTCTATATTCGTACAATAACTAAGAAAGTATTGATTAACGACCCTCGATTTATTTATTATATATGTAGACATTTTACAACCTATCTTCCTTAACTATCTACCTACTTTATACATCAGTAGCCCTCGGCTCGAACACAACAAAGTAAACGCAAGTTTCCAAGAATTAATCAACGTTTAGTTGCCAGAAATGCCGGCGGACAGCTTTGAGGGCTTTTAATCGTCCGCAATCCCACTTCCGCGTAGCTCATCCCGCTACGACCTAGGTCTCCCGTTATCGGCGAGCCCGTTACGTGACAAGCGTGACCCGGATACGACGCGACGTACGCACAGAGAAAAACTCTAACTGTCGCATTCACATCGCTATATACATACACATATATATACCATCATATATGAATAGATACTATGACTATACCTACATTGAATATTGTCATATATGAGATCAAACAAGGAAAAGACTGGCTTAAAAGATATTTTATCGTTTTGGTTATTTCCGTTTTAAGTCAGATTGTAGAAGTATGATTGGATTCAAGCGGTGTTGCTTGTATTGTACAAAATTCTGTGAATTTTATAATATGGTGTTTTTAAAATCATTAATTTAAAATCATGTCAATTAATACGCTCACCGCTTTTCGCTCGAATTCAAAGCATTACGTTTAATAAGAAATTTTAGCTTAAAAAACAAATAGACAACAATTAAAAGTACAAGTAGAGTACAAGTAGGCCCGCTAAGGCGAGGTGACACTTATCTAGCGGTCTGGAAGACGAGCAGCATTCCGTGAAGTCGCGGTCATGCACAGTTCTGTTTTATGTGGGTGAGTGGAACATGTAATTATTAAATAATATACAAGGAAATAATATTTAATTTAATTCTTGAAACAAGTATAACATTTCTTTTGTGACCACAATTTTTTATTTTTTTCTAATCTTTTTTAACATTTTTTCTATCAAATAGATAAATGTAAAATAAGTGATTTTTCGTATTACAAGTGTATATTTTTTAAAAACCTAATTGACTGAACTTGTTAAATGTGTATCCGCTTACGGGAATATAATTACGTGCTTAAAACATTTTTGTTTCTCCAATATAATTTATTAATTTAGGGTTTTTCACCGAACACGTATTTTTTCTCAATAGGTAGAAAATGAAGATTACAGCTATGACATGAACATGAAATATTAACGAAGTTTATCACGACGATAAATACTGAAAGGAATTATATTAATTCCTGATAAAATCTAAAATCATTTCATATCACAATAAGCGTATTCGAAAACGTAAAATGTCAGATGTAAATATTTGCTCACATCCTGGTTGAAGTTTATTTTTGATAAAATTTTATTTATATATTTGTACATTCTTAATCCTTATCAATCTAATGAATTGAAAATAAGATATAAATGCGATACAAATATCTAATCAAAATATTAAGATTATATAAGTGAATACATAAGCAAGCTACACTTACCGACTCCTACTACTTTTACGTCCAAAAATATAAAAAAAATTACATACACCTCGTTAGAATAAATAAATTCAAACTTTAATATAATCTGGTTAATACTTATTTAAATATAAAGTGTATTGCTGATGTAACGATGAAAAGAACAAGATAACCAAATTACAATTGTTATTACAAACATAAAAATATATAAATATCTAATTTGTTTAATTACTTTAGAAAATTAAAACAGCTACTCCGTTGCATTATCTTCTAAGCCACTTGTGTCATACGGTTGGAAAATGAATTAACTATAAATTATCAATGGAGATATGAAATTATTTACGATACCCGCTTATTTAGCTGGCAAAATTTTGTACTAGAGATAATAATTTTAAAATACAATGGTGATAAGTTAAATTGGATATCGCAGATCCTTCCTGATAATTTTATATTAAAAAAGTTTTGATAGCAATACACAAATTAAATATTAGTTGGTTTTGCACTCACTCTTGAGTCCAAATCAAAATCGTAAACTAAATGTTGTTAGATAAACTCATTATATTAAACATAAAAAAGACATCAAAATCAGTTTAACAACTAATAAAAAAAATATTTGATCAAAAAGAAAAACTGTGCAAAATATCTTAAACTTTTTACAAAGGTATGTGTGAATAACATAAAATAACATAAAGTATGAAGAACAAAACCTTCAAAATAATACTATTTCTGCTACTACTAAAATCTGTACATTTAACATACAAATTATATCATCAATTTAATTATTTAATGTATTTCTAATTGCATAAACCCATTTTGAACTGTATGGATACGTCGCATTCAGTCTGATTAAATTCGGAACATGAGAGCGACTCGCCATCGAGTGTTGGCGGTTTGTCGCGCCAGGAAGTGCGCCCACGCTTTGATATCGGTTGTTCCACAGTCCACATGGCTATTTGGCAGACTTTTACATACCAACGTGTCTCGAGTATTCTTTTATGTTTGTTTTTGTTACTAATGTTTATGTACGTTTGTGTTACATTATTAACAACAGTCTATAATTCATTATTTTCATATTGTTACTTTATATTAGACAATTGCAATTAAATCATGTGTTGAATACCTAAACAATTATAGTAAGCTTGTTCAGAAGCATACTTATACAAAAATTAAAAATAGCAATAACGTACGGAAAACCAGTATGTTTACGAATCGTCTTGTAGAGCCGACATTTGCCAAGTCGTAAACTGGTCGACAAAAAGTATGCATATATTTGAATTTTATTTAGTGAACAGGAAATACCGAGACGCTTCAACACGCGGACAATCAGATGAGCAAAAAAAGACAAAAGATGCCATTACCACATAAATATTTATATATACGTTAAGATATAAAAATGTGGTATTTTTCTCATTTTATCTTTAACAAGGAAATTGTTAAAACTTCAGTTAAAAAAATTGTGCAAAAAATAATATATGGCTAAAAAGAATACTATACTTATTAAGTGATTTAAGCAAGTTTTGTAAACATAGACACAAAATGACTATGAAGAGAGCAGGTAATCATTAAATGTGCTTGTCATTCAAAAACTAACTGTTAGTAAATGCCATGGAGTCAATAAAAATTAACAATAGCCGAAGTCAATCTTGTCAGACAGCATGGAGCAGAGCCCCAGAGAGCCAAGAGGTGACGTGACAATGACTTCGGTCAGCCAGGGAAATTATTAATTGGACTGCAGCCTCGACAAAGAAGCGGAAATATAAAACTTCTGCAATGGACCCCCGGAGAGCGAGGCGCTTTACCTGACTCTTGCCCTGCTATTGTATCCTAATTCAAAAGATGGTATTTACATTTGATACCGTGTGGGAAATTGCGCAAACAGGACGGTTATACATTTAAAGCTCCGTGAACCATCATTTAGAGATTATATATTGAATTCCTCTAAAAAAGATGAGTAGACAAGAGTACAAGTACGAAGCCTTTGATACCCTTTTTTAATAATAAAAAACGTAGAAGTAATCCTAGATAACAGAACCGTTACACGGATTGCTAAACATCATTGTTGTCGGAAATAATCTTCAGCATCAGTGGTGAATAAGACATACAATACGTAAGTACTGAATACCAGCACATAGCAGGAATTAAATTTTAAGATAACACTGTTCAGATTTTTTAATAATAGATGACAAATATTTTTAAAAAAATAACTATTACTGCATATATCAAGTTTATGGTCACAAGCCAACCTGTATAATTCATTATCTTTTCGCACTATCTTACCTAGCGCCAGTTGTGATAACTTTATAAATAATCTATGATATTTTGAATTTACACCTCTTTGTTCTCATGAAGGTGTAAACTACAGTGGACGTCCGGATTCGACGAACTATACTGTCCACTGCCCGCTCTATATCTTACAGACGAGTGTCAAACGAATCCGATGAGATTTCTTAGAAGGCACTGCGCGGCGCTTTGGACCCTTCCTTTTTTGTACCCCTAAAGATAATAAATGATGCACTTGAAAAAAAAGAATTCGACCTGTTTACGAGATAACGATCGGGAATAATTTTTATGGAAATATTCTCCGGAATTATAACAATCAGAAATCCTTTGGGATGAGGTGATGCGAGCAGACAATACGTCGGCAAAAGTAGAACTATAAAGATAAATATCTAATACAAATTTGGTTAAAATTTATATTTATATTATTATATAATAATCGTAATATTTATTATACCTATTTTTAAATTTGAGTATATAATAATTCATTATTAGTTAAAGAAGTAAATAAGAAAGCTTTCGCTTTAACCTAGTCCTAAAACCCATAAATGTATTGATTATATTATCTATGCATGCGGATAAATTTTATTATTATTTTCAGATATTTCAATTTAATTTTGAAGTTTATAATGTTACATTTATTTTAAGGTATATATTTAATGCTAGTTAAATCATGGTTAAAATCGATTCTTTACATCTATTTATAGATATTTTAATGTTAATAAATTGATGTGTTGACACAAGAATTCCACAAAAATCATAATCAATGAGAATTTACAACTCTTACTAAAAAATCTTTGTACTTTTAATAATTATTATCTTATAACATCATCCTTAACCTTTTTAATTTTAAAATAAACTCATATTTTAGTAGTCCTAATATTTCTCAAAGTACACTATTGTTTTTTAAACTCCTAAGGAAAATGGAACGTCGAGGATTTAGTTATTCCAAAGATTCTTTTAAGCTTTCTTAAATTCACATAAAAGTAGCGCCGGCGCGCGGCGTCTAAATGACAATGTGCGTAAGAGCTCTAAGGTACCATTTCATAGACGAGGCTTTGTGTTTCGAAAATAATGAACGTGACAACCACTTGAGTCTTTTATTTCCTCTTTTCATTGCACTGAAAAGCATGAATAGTCATATCCTATTAGGGTTTATTTTCAAGTTTTCTAAGAAATAATTACAAATGGTTTATTTTGTTTGGAGAAATCCTTCGCAAACTATTTTCAAATTATATTAGCAAACAAGCTGACCTAAGTAAAAATATATAAATACGTTATAATTCATATATTATATCAATACTGTTTTTTACAGTTTCGTGGTTCGTCCAGCACAGGAGAATAGTCAGAGGTGTGTGTACCTAGTGTCAGTGACAGTGACACTCCATTCACCATTTTCCGCTTGAAATCGAGACATTGCGTGTTAAATGGCAGCGCTCAGCGCCGCACTTTGTCCTACATTTCGAACCCACAACCAATCGCGTTTACTGTCAGACGCTGCTTCACTACGCCACGACGGTCACAATAGAATATATTTTTTTATCTTGCATATTATTGTAATTCTTAAACAAAAATCCTTAACGTCTTTATTAATGGCAAAAGCATTTTTTTTTTAAATTAAAGCAAAAGAAAAATAATAAATCTAACTGTGTCCGAAAACTTTTACACGGCGAAGTTACAACTTTATAATCCTTATAAGTGTATTACTAAATATTTACAATTTTGCCTATGTTTAAATTTGTACTTAAAGAAAATGATAGGTTGCGATATTGTGACTTGCTTTTTCGCATACATAAAACAACCTACTTATTATCCATGATTTTATACTTGTTTATACAACGGGCACACCAAAATATATTTACTTATAAATAGACGATTCCTTATCTTTGAAAACACACCAAAAAATTCGTTATGTTAAAAGTATTCTTTAGTATGTCCACCTCTAGCCCAAAAAGCGAGTTTCATAGAGTAAACACAATGGCCACCTTACATTGGGTTAGATCTGTAAAGGAACCACTGTTTACCACTTCGTTTCTCATTCAATCTATTGTTTGGAAGTGAAGAATTGCTCCATACTAGATATATAATGTTTTCTTTTGTACCAAAGTTAATATTTTAGCCCGAATGAAATTTGGTCTATTGTGTTCCGCAAGCGTTACCTGCGTTCAATAGAATAAGTGTGCGGATTGCACACTTATAATAAGAAGAGCTTTATCAATAGTCGAAAATAAAATCCACGAAAGATCACTATTCTAAATGCGAAGTATAAACCGGAGAAGATCCATAAGTGGGCTGGCCGTTGTAATTGATCGATGCAAAAAACAACCACTCCTCCACCAATCTTAGAAATTCGTATTCCTTAGAAATGATGTAGCAAATAAAGTGCAAGTAAAGAAAATAATCAATGATAACAAATAAAATTAGATACATAAGATCAAAAATATATATTAAATTAGTTATATACGATGTATTTTAGTTTTGACTGCAGTATGTGAACATGGCCTTAAAAGATATATGATTTACTAACAGTGAAGGGTTTTAATTAATTTCACGTTAAATTAAAATGCTACACTATAAACAAAACAAAGTATCTTTACCTGCATGTATCTGTACCTATAGGTCTGTACCTAGAACAATGGTTATACTTATAACATGAAGCAGCAAGGCGCACTTTGTAATGACATACGGAGTGGATGGGTGAAGTCGTCGTCGACCTTGAATGACGCTAGAGCGTTTTCCTACTTCACTTCCTGCTCGATACCGTCTTGTCTTGAATATGCCAATACTTAGGTACGCTTCACATTGCGCAAACAATATTTATGTTTAAAGTGAAACATATACACAGAACTTCAGTTCATGTTTTGCTCCGCTTTGTTGATAAAAAATACACTACATACCAATATAAATGTAGGCATATAGGTTTGTTGTAATCGGAAATCGTTAATGAGACTATTTACAAATCCAGTTTACCTACAAATACAGATTTTCTTCTTTTAAAACTTCAATAATATTAAGTAAACAAAACAATAAAGACCTAAATAATATTATATACCAGCCTCAGTAACACACCTCCTTACGTAATGAGGAACGCGACAAAAACCGCGGAACTTGTCACGCAATTTGTCATTATTCTTGTGTATGCCAAATATTAAAGACAAGGTGAAGATTATCGGTGCTTGTTTAAGATGATTTGTCTAAGTATGTTTTAATTTATAATCAAATAGAATATAATAACTAGAGGCTAAAGAATTTGCCGCGTTTCTAATTTTAAAATGATATTTACTCAAACTAAACAGGGGCGTATAAGAGTTATAGTTAGCAAATACACTCTATATTTATATAAAGCACAAAGTTTTTAATTGTCATGAAAAATAAGCTATAATTTAATATTGATTCTTTTGTCAATGGCAGTAATTAAAAAAATATAAATGATTCGATGATCATAAATTAATGTGTAATATTTTCAAATAATTTATACATCTATATATATATATATATATATATATATATATATATATATATATA
>JAKGSA010000396.1:156303-184416 GCA_033558755.1 Philaethria dido
TATATATATATATATATATATATATATATATATATATATAGTAATGGTGACATAGGTACATACGGTACATACAATAGTAAGCAATAAACTAAAAATGCTTTTAAACTCCAACGTTATCATCATGCATTTTCGCTTTGTACATAAAGCCGTGCAAAAATACAAGGGTTACAGAAGGTTCAAATATAATATGGTGTAATCTCGGTAATGGCCGCGTTTATCTTCCATTTCCCGGTTAGACTCTTGTTTAACCCGAATGCATTTGCTTTGTGCTGAGCTTCATATCTTTGCTAGAAAAATGTATACTTCCTGAGTATAAGCAACGGTATAATGTCTACTAGCAACATTGAGGTGGCGGGCAGGAACAATGTGTCAACGTTCATATAGGAATAGACAATGTTTGCATCGCTCCGCGCCCTCGCAATCTTCCTAATGAGTGAACCCTTTCACACTTAGGACAAAGCTGGGGTTTCACGGGTGATGTGACATGTATTCACGATGACACTCTTTGTCACTCTGGACAAAATGAGTTTCTTCCTTTACTTTCGTAAAGTTATTAAATTACATTAATTTTAAGTAATTACTTGACTTACCTAAAAAACATTATTTAATTATAATTTAATTTAAAAATATGAATCTAAGTATTGTAGCAGATGTACCTATATACTTATTTACATATAACTTGAAAAGTTATAAACGAAATTATATTTTTAAATTTACAATCAATATAAGTTGATCATCGACTAAATTTAGTAGGTTTTGGATAAACATACTTACTGATGCCAACCGGAAATAGTATTTAAAAGTAATTAAAAATAACAAGCGGTCTGCCTGCTTTACACTATCCTTGAGTTAATAGTCCTCTTAATCGCCCTTAATACACATTTAATTGCTTTGTATATTACCACATAACAAAATGCATTTTGTGACGTTGGTTTGTTATATTCTTAGTTTCATAATAATACTTAGTTACTACTACATCCAAAATAAGGTTTTATTCGTAAATATAAATGTATCATGGTTGTAGTACTTTTAACCCTTATCGCATTCTGTAACATAATGATTCACAAATTAAAAGATTCCATATAAATTTAGTAAATCATTAATATATAGTATAAATTTGTTTTCATTATCTAAGAATATAAAAATAACTTAGATCCGGCGTTAAAAGGAACACGCCTTATATATTGCAACCTGTTAATTCTTGGTAATATAAATAATACCGAATGTAATATATATAAAAAAACGTAATGCGTTATATATATACTAGTTTAACTAAACGATTTAAATTAACTAGGTAGTAGTACCCACGACAATCGCCTTTTCAGCTATGCTAGTCTCACTGCGCCTAAATGACGTCAATTTTCAATAACCATTTACTCATTTCTTATAGTCGAACTATGATACATCTTCAGATTTTGTAGATCTTCAATCGTCATACGTCATTGGAGAATCTCCGTCAGGCTAAACAACTTTTTCTAAAGCAACATTTCTATACTAATTTAGGTATACTATTATGTATCCTTCATTAATTGTTCCACATTTTTAACTTTTACCTATATGTCAACGGAAAATGCGCATCGCACTGTAGAAGTTTTGTTAAGGCAACTTTTACTATTTTCTTATAATTTAACTAGCTGTTACATTAATCAATTATGCCCTAAGTACAAGCTAAATCTAATGGTTATACAATGAAAAAAGTTTCTTTCAAAACCATTCAGTTGTTTTAAAAATCGTAGATTCATATTCTGTTACTGAATACTTCATTAATTATTCCTAAATATATTGATAATACAGACATACTTTTTTATTGTTTTATTATAGTATAGATAGATGGAGACCTATAACTATGGTCACAAGAAATGTCATAAAAATGTTTTTTCAAAGTTTAACATCATAAATGTTCATACTGTTAAAAAGAAAAGGTCTTGATTTTTTTTTAAAAATCAAGTTAAAGTATCTTTAATTCTATTCCAATAACATGTCCAGTTACGTATATTTGTAATTAGTGTGTCTATTGTACAATAAAAATATTTGAGCAACTACAATAATTCAGCATACACATTTATTATGATATATAAAATTTTCTATGAGATAAAATCTAAAGATGTCATTCGATTAAGAATTTGAAGCTTACACCCCTTGCAAGAACGAAACGCGGTTCCAAATGATTTTACACCTGTGTAGCTTATAAGGAAGGGTTGATCGGTCTTCTCATGCTATTCAATAGGCAGGTGTATAAAAAAATAATACCTGAGTTAAATTTCCTATTTTAAACAACACCATATATTGTTTATGCACAAGGTGAAATTCTTCAGAAATGTTGTAAAATGATTTTGACGTCGATATGCATGAGTATATTTAGCATCATGTATGTGATTTAATTTCGATGTTTACATATTTAAAAATAAAAAATATTATAAATAATAATATAACATCTGGACTTATAAATTATTTTTTATCAACTAAAAATCATTTAAATATTAGCGATTAAGACAGTGCACACATTGCTGTGGGTTCGATACCACACTGAGTAAAGTAAATTCTTGCATTCCCTTGATCTGTTAAAATAAAGCGTCATTCTGAATTCCGCCATTCAACACAAGATGTCTTATTGTCAGAGCGAACGATAGAGAACTAAATTTCTTTAATACTAAGTTCTTTCTACCTTCCCGAGAGTAAGGCGAAGATATGTACAATTATAAATATATTTTTTTACTTTTTTGCCTGTGTTTCATTGTACGACACGTGAATTTTAGAGAACACCTTATGAACATACAAACTCCTGAACACCTTCTGAATATGGGCACTCATAAACAGAACAAGTCTTTTATCATTTATTAATTACTCCTAATATAATATAAATTTACCTAACTAATGTTAAAGTTTCAGAAAATGTTAATTTTTTTTTCAAAATGTGATGTTAGTCATACTTACAGGTAAGGTACATATAAGATTATGTAACAATTTTATTATATTGTATATTGCTAAGTTTATTCGAGGAAGTTCACTGAAATTGTTGTAAAATCCATACAAGTGCATCTTTGTCCCTTCCAGAACGTAAATATGCGTAACAGAAATAATTGCATTACGCAAGTGCTGACGTTGGTGCTTGTGGTTGCTTATTTGTAAATTGGTTAGGCTTAATAATTAACACATAGAAATTTAGTATCTATTAAAATAAATAAGATGCAAGGAAAACACGATGGTATTTTCTTTAAACATATTTATAAGTAATAAACACATGAATTACAAACTCAACATCCATCTTCACTTTTCCTTTACTTTATGTATGATATAGGATACACTTAAAGAAATGTTCATTTATGTTCTTTTATGAATTTATTTCTCGAATAACGTCATTATATACATTTTATATTTAAATATTACGTTGAGTTCAAATACATAGCAATTACTAGGTATGTAGGTATCTAGTGAATGCAAAACTAGACATGTGTTCTAGATTTGGACGTAATCTCTAACCCTTCGCATCTGTAAAAAATCAATTAATAACGTTTGTATCTAATCCTCAGTCAATGGTGACAGATGTGGACGACAGGAGGGTATGGCAGTAAAAATTCATTGGTCTCCCTCCGAGAGTGCGATCGGACCCTTCCAAATTGTGCAAACTACTAGCTTTGTGTCGCATCTGTCCATTTGCTTCCATATAGGAAGCAATCTCACACATAGTGCTGCTTTAAAGTATTATCGACATCGACCTTCATTGTACTACACACATTTACCTATTGATTCATATATTTTTTTATAATTATAAGTATATAACTTGTGCACACATTTTTTCTCCTCTTTTTAAATTTGTAATATAATGAGTGAATTTTATATTATATACATAAGCAAAGTAAGCGAATAAGAAACAAATTAGCCAGCAATAAAAATTTTATCGGTCACTTCCTGAAATCGGCCGTTTTGCAAACAACAACGGAACTGGCATTGTTTTATACCAAGAACAGTATACTTGATACGCTATAACGAAGTTTGTGCTTCCTGTTACCAATACGAATGTAAACATGAGCTGATAGACGAGAGCTCTAAGACAAAATTAGCACTTTATACCTTCTTTGTTTATAAAACAATGTAAATTAAATACTGCAGCTCAAATTATCTGTTATTTATTATATTTCTTACTTCAATATTTAATACATAATTCTTAGTGTTATCGATAATAAACACAAACAAAAACAAAACATTCCTACCCAACTAATAATGTAATCGGACGCTGCACTATGTCCCTCGCTGAGATAAGTCGCCCTAACATTCAAACAAGTGGCTCACTCACACCGATATAAAATCAGGAAGTACAATGGAGATTAAAAAGACTCGACGCACACACGGCGTTAATGTAATAATATTCGTAGAGAGGTAGATGAATATAAATAATAAAGCGAACGCACACAAAGGGAGATTTTAAATAAAGCATCTCGCGCATTGTACCAGGAAGTAGCAGCTCAGTTACGCACACATAGAGTCGGTAATGTAGAGTGCGCCGTGGCGCTGGCGCACACGTATGTGTCAACTACGCGTGGGAGCGCGCGCACATGGCCCGATTGGGACATACCAAGCGAGCCCCTTGACGATACACTTTTTACGACGCGCATATAATATGTCACACTGTGAATAATAACATTGCTATTCAAATATAAACTCTTACATATTATTCTAATTACACAAATATATATTTTTAAAACTGTAGTCTTTTTATGTTATGTAAATAAACTATAAATTTATAAAAATCTGGATTTAATTTGTAAAGTAAATAATTAATATTAGGATACAGATATGATAAATAAAAAAAAAAACTTGTATCATAGAAGCCTACGTATATAATGATAATTTTCTGAGCACTTCAGCATAGGCATATTTAACCACAAACGATTTCTAATATGGTTAATGAGCATGAGCCAGGCTCTCCCAGTGCGATCCCTAACCGATTTTTTTGATCATGTTGATCCCAAATCAACGAAGGGGTCGCTTTGTCATATGACACTCGAGTACAGAAACTCGGCTGGGGGTTACTTGTAGAATAGAAAAATAATTGACGATTCTGTTTTCAATCCATTGTAGAACAGAAATTAAGGCTTCCTAGATTTATGATTTTAAATTAAAATATTTGAAATACATACATGCCTTTTACTTATATTTCAAGGACGTACTTCTTTTGTTTAATGGTTACAAAAATAAATAGGCACTTCTCATTGTAGTCTATAAGAATAAAAAATACATATAATAAAATATAGCACATATTTTAACATGAGCGGCCTAAACGTTCAATATTGAAAGAAATTAACCAAGCTGACATTAAGAAGATATTTCTTAGGTACAATAATAATATTGTATACTGTAAATTGCTTACGTACTTAATCATTACTTATTATTAAAAATAAAATAAAAATTATAATATAAGCAACACTTTATAAAATGATTTGACTTAGTAAAATCGACAGTACTTTTTGGAAAAAATACTATTGTCTTAAACCTATATGAACCAGGTATAACTTTCGGTATACATATTTAAAAAACAATATGTTTTAACTACGTTTTATTAGTATTTCGCCATAAGCATAGTATTGCTTGCTGTTCACAGGCAAAAAGTGGCGCAACTTTTCGGTGTGACATCGTTGCCTAGTTTTAAGTGCCGGTAAATTATGTAACGCAGAACAACAGCTGTATCGGGGTCGCGGTCTACAAGTAATCATTCGGAAGTGCGTTTAAGAAGCGAGGTGTTTCGTTACCAAACTCAACTTATCTTTGTATATCAACTCAATCGTTAAAGTTAAAAACATAAATTTGTATTGCAAATTGATTGACACACTTCGTTGTTTATATATTAAAAAAATATTTGATAAAAGAAATACTTTCTTCGTTACCAAAAGTAAGGTTAGGTTTATATTAAATTCATGAGAAAATATTGTATAGTGGATATTAATTCTTGTGTGCACTTTTTCTAGTAGGTAAATCGGACACCTAGAAGTAGGTCAAAAAATTGTATTGATTTGTGCTTCTTTCAGCCTTATATACTTTACAAAGGTATACGAGATTTAAGGAAGCAAGAAAGCGGCAGTGTTTTGCGATTACTGTATGTATATTGACAGAGTCATTATAATAACAAATAGACTTAAGGATAGAACCCGCGTAATTCGGGTCAACATACAGGAAATACCACAATTTCCAAGTCATTACAATTTAAAATACCGGGACATCCGGTTTAAGACTTCCGCAATTCTGTTATGTACATTTTCTATCTTTCTTTAAGGTGCGAATAAACTAGACTTAATAATATTATAACTTTATTTTATTAGGCGTTTCAAAAGTATTTTTTAAATTTGTCTAATATAAAAAAATGTCGCTTTATAAAGTACCAATTCTAAATCTGTGCTCACATCGTTAGCTAAAAATTGAAAGGAGAAAAGGTCACACTTCCGTAAAAGTCAGTTCCTTTTTTCCGTACCCGTACCCGTGGACATTACAGGAAGTTAAACAGAGATTCGTTCTGACCCTCCTAGTTCCGGCACCCTCAGACTCCCGTTAATTTCCTCTTCCCTCGTGTATCAATTTCCGCCTTGACTTGTACATATCTTTTTCATTTCCTATATTTTTAAACGAAGATCACAAACGTCCCTTATAAATAAGTTTATCAACATATTGTAGCTGACTATGATGATTTTAATTTCTTCACATTATCTAGTTTAATAAAATATAGTCTTTTTAATTTTAAAGGAGCTACTAACGTCATATAACTTTATAAAATATAGCCGATTTTTACTTTATAAATCTTTTTTTATCTATTTATTGAGCAGGATAAGCAGAGAACAAGTGGTAAGACACTCTGTCCTTCGCCTTCTACAATTACAGACACAATATGTAGCGAAAATGTCAAGCTGTCTTATATTGTACTACACATAGTAAATATATTATTCAAAAACAATGCGGTTTATAGACAAATAAATGTATACCGGGACATCTATCGTATACCTAAAAGAATCTTATAAGAATAATTAGCGCTAAAATTCAGTTATACATTTTTTACTAAAAGTTTTTCTTAATTTATATGGGAATTAAATAGTATCTTTTAACTAATAATAAGAGATTTAGGAAACATAATTCCCCGCTATTGCCGGTAAACAAACATAAATGCTAACGCAATGAACTTATTTCGGGCACTTCCGCATGTGTGGAGATTCGGCCCCAACCGCCCAACCTCACGTCGAATTCCAACACCACCTTCTATATCTACAACCGATTATTATTAAGTATTGATGGAAAAACTATTTTACTCAACTATTGTCCATAATCTTTTCAAAGTGCAATAAAATTCAAAAAAAGCTATTCAAAAAAAGCTATTCTCACTAAAATACTAACTATATACACTTGCTTGGTTAAGATATTTTTAAGCAACTTAAAGTATTTGGTGTTGAATTCTATATTTAACAATTGTAATGTTTTATATAAAGTTTGAGAAAGTAGCGGCAATATCCGCGGTCATGGTCATGTTGAGAGCACAAAATATCATAATATTCTTCAAATCACTCCACATGGAATATGAACTTATACGATAAATAGCAGCCATATTCATCTCATTCACACTTATCATACGCGCCCTGTGTGCAAAAGAGAGCATAAACAGGGTATTCAGCGGGCGAAGGGAGCAACAGGTAAAGATTCCGAGGCCACTTCCGCCTTGGCTGCCGAATATTTCTTTACGAACCGGTAGTGGGAAGGCAGCCAGAGCAAATACAAGCATTACATCTTCACTACAATATACATGTATATCTACTATTGGGAACTAATTTAATAATATTTTTATATATAGGTATATACATTACACCTATTATTGACTTGACTTTACACATCACCAACCTATAAGAATTTGTGTCGTTACTGCAGTAATAAACAAGGAAACATTATAATAATATTAAAAACTAGCACGCTGACGTAATCTTACTACACAGCACTTCCGCATGCCCTAGGTGTGTATAGTTCCCCTATCAATAGAATAAGAAAATAATATGAATTTAAGCTGCTATATCAGCTATTATTTAACCTTTAAAATTAATGTTTGCAGAAACAACGATTCCGAACGCATTTAAAAAATAGGACTCAACTCAAACGGGTTCCCAAAGTTTTATCTCATTCTCCGCTATATGATATGAAGCGCGGCGACGTGAGGGCGGTGAGGGCGGTGAAGGCGATGGGAGGGCGGAGGGGGACGGCTGGCGAACGTCCGTCCGCCCGCGCCGCCGCCGCATCGTCAGTCCGCGTCGGAGAGTTGCTTGCGACGCTTGTCTGTGAGCTCGATCCCTCAGATACGCTGCTGGTTTACGGCGTGCCGTAACACGACACGTTTGGAGGGACCTGCTGCTACGCGTGTGCCTGGTGCTCTGTGAACATCGGATACTGTGCTTCTAGTGCTGTGACAATGCAAATGTGCTGATATTTCAACTTAACGTATTCACCTTAAAGGATTTTTGACGACACAGCCAGTTCCGGATCAGCTCAGCCGGTGAGTAGCGGTGCTTATCGCGAGTGGCAAGCCGCGCTATCTCGTACTCACGCATTTCCGACCCCGCCCGATAACACCAACGTTGACTGCTGCCAACACAGTCGCAATCTACTAATTTTACATGAATTTATTTCATAAATTTAAATTATAGATAGGGTGGTCAAACAACAGACAAAATCGAATTTATGTTATTCTTAATATTCACGAACTCCTATAATAAATACCTCCTGCATAATACCATCAATGCACGTGCACCCTTTTGTTTGGATGACGGGTGATCCCCCTATTTAATACGACAGTAAATAGTTCCCCTAACAACATTTAACCTATGAAAAAAAATGTCACGTACAGGTGACGCTAACAGATCAGAAAAATATAAAAATCATATCAATTCAAACATCGTATATTTTAAAAAGTTTCAAGGGAAATTTATATACCTACTATTTGTTATATTTAATATTAACTAAAAAATATACCGTTTGCTTTTTAAAATTACACTACGTTTCTAATTGTTTTCCCAACTTTGTGAATTTTTAATTGAAGTAATTTCAACAATACTTTTTCCGAAAATAAATTATCAACTATGAAAAGAAATAGTTACATTTTGAGGTATTGTTTACTACATGAAGATACAACAAATATTACAAAAAAAGAAATCATAAATTATTACTATAACATCAAGAATGTCATAATTCTATTTACGTAATCTATAACAAAACGATAAGAGATAAGAATGTGTACTAGTTGACTAAACTTACAACGCACTATGTATACAATGTTCAAGAGCGCCACCTGTTGCTCAGTAGATGACATATACAGCAATAGATGGAATAACGTTATTTTCTTTTGACATTTTCCCAAGTAACGCACTCCAAAACTATTTTTATAGATGTGGGTTTTATTGTTACAGATAATCATCATGAAAGTTGTTAGCCTTCAATTGCCATCAGGACCCAGCATGGAACGGTTACCGTTACCATTCAGTCCGACGGAACTTTTATGGCGATACCCTTTACCTTGGGCACCACCACCACCTTCACCTCTTGGTGATACTAAAGCACAACTGCCAGCTGGTTTACCGCCAGAACCTAGACTTTGGACCCGCGAAGACGTAGCCGTTTTTTTGAAATGGTGCGAAAGGGAATTTGATTTGCCCAATTTTGATATGGATCTTTTTCAAATGAATGGTAAGGATCTCATATTACACTTACAATTGCAAACCATAATGTAAAACTCCAAGATTAATAAAGATTTTTCTTTGCAGGTAAAGCTCTGTGTCTTTTAACAAAAACTGACTTAGGAGAGCGTTGTCCCGGTGCTGGAGATGTCTTACATAACGTTCTTCAAATGTTAGTACGGGACGCTGCCTTACTTGGAAGGGTGCCTTCATCTCCGGTAACGCCGACTGCGCGCGCTGCCCCATACCCACCGTCGCCACATTCGCATCCACCAACTCCTACTTGGGCAGTAGACGGATTTCATCATTTCCACAGTGCTGCTGCAGCAGCAGCAGCACAACCTAACTCTGTCACTTTAAGTCCCGCTCCTTCAGTTGACAGTTCTGGAAGCCCTCAAAGAGGAGACACTATGACTTATGCCCCTGCTTATGCACAACCAGTTCCTGTAACTACTCAAGCTGCTAGTTCCGGAAGTAATCATTCCGATTCGGATGAGGAAGCTCAGTTCTCAGCTCCTCGATCGCCAAAAGAAGCACCTTTGACCAGTCCAGCGCCGCAAACGCATGTTGCTCCCCAACATTCACACTATCGCACTCAGCATCGCGAGTTCTTCCCAAATGATATGCCAGAGTCTAACACAAGTAAGCGATAAATATCATAATATGTTTTTTAAAATATAATTATATAAAAATGTATAATTTGAATAAAATATGATTATTTTACTTGTTTTTCAGATGGTCGACTTTTGTGGGACTTCCTGCAACAACTTCTAAATGATCCCACACAAAGATACACAAACTATATAGCATGGAAAAATAGAGAAACAGGGGTCTTTAAAATTGTTGACCCTGCTGGACTAGCTAAGCTTTGGGGAATTCAGAAGAATCACCTATCAATGAACTATGATAAGATGTCTCGTGCTCTACGATATTACTATCGCGTAAATATTCTGCGTAAAGTGCAGGGCGAGCGTCATTGTTACCAGTAAGTGCTTCTGATCCAAAACTTCTTATAAACATAGTTTTTACTGTAAGGGCTTCTATTTACACTAAAAAAATGTTTCATTACAGATTTTTGAGAAACCCAACAGAACTTAAGAATATTAAAAATATATCATTATTACGGCAACAAATGAGCCCAACACGGGTGCCTCAACAACAGACTGTTAAAACAGAAATGAAGGAGGAACGTTGTGAAGATGATAACGTAGATGAAGATATGCCGACTGACTTAAGTATGACGGCATCAGAACCCTGGCGTAAGCGTGCGCGGTCGGACGCCGCCCCCGTGCCCCATGACAAACATCGCATCAGTGCGCTCATCGGCGATAGTATGATGCTCAAACGAGAATCAGAGTATAATACTGAACATTACGCCCTCAACTTAAAAAGTGAAAAATGTGAACAATGACTATGAGGATGTGAGAAGCTGAACACTAATTGTGTGATGTGCTTTAATTTTAAATCGTGTCGACTCCAGCCATTTTAGTTCTAGTCAAATTCGTCTCAGATATTTCAGTCTTCCTCTAAAAAAAATATAAACTGTCCAAAGTTTTATTACCACTGAGAGTATTTGACATCTACTATTCATGGATTTGGAGTTAAACAGGGTATGGACCTAATAAGATGCCTTTGTGCCAAGTGATTATTATTAAATAGTGTCAATTAAATAAGTAGTTAGAAAAAGGGGACAAGAGTTTATTTGTGTTAAAATCATAGAGACTATTTTTAATATTTTGTGCAATGGACCATAAGTGACTATTGACTGAGACTTTGCAGTTGCATTGTTAAAAATGTTGCCAAAATCAACTACTGCAGTGTACCATCATGCAGATCGCGCTTAAATTGCATTTTTGTTAATTTAATTACTTATGTGTATGTTTCTATAAATATATATTTTGCTACATAGCTGAAACTTTAAGAGTTAACAAAGAATATCACACGAAATATCGTCTTCCATTGATTTATTGGCAAACATTTTAATTGTAGCAAGTGAAATAACTTACAAAAGCTACCACAATTTTATTGCAATTTTGTATCAGACAATTGGCAACTTTAATTCATTAAGATAATCTGTGTACAGGAACAAAAGTTCTAGAAGTATTTTAAATTATATAAATATTAAAAAGACAATAATGTATCTTACCTAAACAATGCCTTGAAATCAATCTAAAAATCCGCTGTGATAAAAGTATAAGTGGTAGTCTTGTAGAATATGCTAGGGCTTTTACTCAATGATTTCCAGCTACAATTTTCTGTGATCTCTTTTAACAATATAGGTAAATAATGTCATAGAGAATAAAAATATTGTGTTTGTAAATAATAATTAAGAATAACTTAGACTAAGTGAACCAAAAGAGTGTATGTATGATTATTGATTTGTCAAACAAAATGTGGAGCTTTATCAAAGTACCTAGGTATCAATAAGAATTATAACAACTGGGTTTGTATTTTTACAATAATTTCTATCGGCATCTGCCAATTTCCAACTTCTACACAATAAAAATAAATATAATCTAAAATATTGTGTAGGAATATAACTTAAAATAAATGAAAGTAACGTTATTGTATTTTGTGTCTTATTATTTAACCCGAAAATAATAAAAAGAACGTCACAATAGAAAAACAAAAAAATGACATTGTGGACAATCAATTGATATTTCAGAAATGTCAGAAATGTTTACACAAATTACTAGAAAAAAAATAATTGTATTACCAGAATATATTTATCGATAATAGCAAACAACCCTTGCAAAAAAATATCGCCATAAATTATTTGAAAATAATTCACATTCATCCTTTTACTCAAAGATATCATTAAACCAAATGACAATTAAGTAGATTATGGCCAGTAATATGTTAATCTATTTTTCTCTTGTGGGTTCAATTCTCACTCTGTCTCTCATATAATTTAAATATACAAAATTATTTTCATTAATCCGCTATGGTAAGAAAAAAAGAGGCGTCGAGTTCCAGCGTTCCGGCATTTAACACGTAATGTCCCGAAAGTGTCGAACAGTCTCTTGAAGCTAGATTCGCTCTGACTACCCTGTTGTGCAGTATAAAGCGTGAAATTCGAAACTTAACTTCACAGCACAGTTGTGGTATTTTATAACATTTTTACTACCTCAATGTGCTGACAATGGGTTCTTTCACTATCCTGAATGCGGAAAAAAGTGAAGGTGGAAAATATAGCAACATTTTTCAGTCACTTTTCTTATACTATTACTATAAGAAAACTGACTGGAAAATGTTATACAAAACATAACAATAACAATCAATAATAGTGACAAATATTCTGAAAATTAAAAACATGATTAGTCTACCATAGAGTACTGGTGTATAGATGCTAATAATAATAGATGGCAGCACCAGAACCACATTTTTCAATGATAAAAAATACCTAAAACTTCCCTGTGAGAATGTCAATGTGAGAAAAGCTTAAATCATGTTATAAGCATGTCTTATAAGCATTCAGAGAGCAGAATTATTAAGAATTATATATTTTAAAAATAATAAAAACTACAATTTCACTAGTTTTGATATTGACTATATAGACCATTTTCTCTACGACAAATATTAACTATATTTGTATATCTTACACCAATACACATCTAGAAGAAATAATAAATAAATGGGTATTTTGTTTCACTTTTATTTTTACACATATTTCTATATTTTAAAATTTAACCTATACTTTATAATTGGATATGTATTGGATATTTACAATGTTAAATAAGTTTCAAAAAGGATCTATTGATTCTGGATACTTACAAAAGTGAACAAATTATTTATGGAATTATCAATTAAAGTAAATATTAAATCAAGTTTCAAGGGTGACAAGCTTATAGTTCAGAAAGCCAGTATGAAAACTGGCACCGCTTGCAGTACAAAGACCTAATATCAATGTTAGATCAAAGTACATTAAAATATATATTAGGGGGCAGAGATTCAAATTAAATATCTGAAGATTATTCTTGACCTACTTGGGACTTATAATTTACTCAGTAAGCATTAAGATCTCTGATTTTGTGTAATAATATTACATTCAATCACAAAAGATAGTATTTTATAAGTTCATATGAATATTTTTATTTCTATATAACATTCATTTCTTCATACATTAATATTTCACACATTCTTATTAAAAAAAAAGGAAATAAAAAAGTTTTTGTATAAAGATGTAGATAGGTTTATCATTAATAAAAAACCAAATTTATGATACTAATTGTATGTACTGTCTTCTTACATACTAGTTATACTTAGAGCTTCAAATATATATATGGCTGAAATTAGAAATAATACCTGGCTATGTTTCTTGTGGCTGACTTTGAAAAAATATTATATCATCTGCTATTACTGTAGAAGCTGTTCTTACTTGTCCATCATCAAGTTTTACTTCTCCATATGATAACTTTCCTGTTACATAGATTCTTTGGCCTTTCTTAAGATATTTATATACTGTGTCTCTGAGTCCTGGACGGAAAACACTAACTCTATGCCAATCTGTTCTCTGTAAAATATCACCTGATTCATATTTGTAACTGAAGTGTGTTGCTAGTGGAAAGTTAACAACTGGATGCTCTTCGGATCCACGTTTTTGTGGATCAGCTCCTACTCTTCCTAACAATGTAACTTGATTAATTGCTGAAAACAGAACAAATATTTAAAAATATAGGTTTACTTAGTAGTATTATTTATATATTTACTTAATACTATATTTAAGTAAATAAAATATTATAAATTAATCTTACTTTTTTCAGTATTTTGCGATTCATGGTATACTGAAGTAGTGTGAAAGTTCTGAATTAAACTTAGTCGTCCCACTGACGACGTAACCTGCCAAAAGTTATTATTAAATAAGTTAATGTTAACTCGTCAATATAAAATGTATTGTTATATGCATGTCTCAAAAAAATGATAACATAAATAAATAAGAAATAAATATAACCGGCATCCAGTAGATACGCAATGTGATAGGTTATGAAATTACTTCTAAACACTTACTCGAAATATCCTCTGCATAATGTTTGGTAAAGTTTAATATATAACAGATATTATAAAATATTTGATAAGTAGAAAACTTTAATTTGAAATCAAATGCCTTTTTATTGTAAAATATTTCATTCAGATAATTAATTGTTTACACAAAGCGAAATACCAACTGTCATTTCAAACACCCACTTGTTATTGCAACACAAATAATACTCATTAAAGTGAGGCGTATATTTCATATCATATTTTAAAGACAACCTTTTTAAGCTCTTTGTTATTATTATTATTATTAAAATAAATTTATTTCTATCATTTTATTTTTAGAAGATACATTCTATGTTAAAATTTAAACTTACGTAAAATGAATAATGTATTAATATAAATATTATATTCTTTTAATTTAAAACGTCTTATTTTATTATAAGCAATAAACAAAATATATTACATAGATTGAAATATATTAACTTTTAAATTTAGATAGGTACTGTACCTAAATAATATCAGAGGTACCAACATTAACATATATTAGTGCGTCTTTCTCGTTCATTCGTTGACAGCTGCCGTTTAATAGTATCTATGTAGTTATATATAGATATAGCTATATAGATTTTACCTCTATTCAACTACCACCATACCCAATCCAGAAGAAGTTGTTGCCTGTGAAGGATGCCTTCAGCTGCGAATGCGAAGTCTGAAAAACCAGCTTCTTCGGAAGCTGCTGATAATTCACCAATACGACAGATTATAACTATTATTGAACACAAAATTCGGAACTTGGAGAAAAGAAAGGTAAGTACATCACATCGCACTACTCACGGCGTCAACAAACATTTTCAATGTTATCTTTGTCTGTAACTTTTGTTTGTATATGGTCTTTAGGAGGTTTTTGCAATTAAAACATGTGTGTTAATGATAATTATATTAGAAACTCTTTTTAACATAGTTTAAATTGTATGTAAATAATGATGCGGTATTCCGTTGACGCCATTTTTGTACATGTGCTTCAATAATTCTACCATCAAACCATGACGCCCCAGTCTTGTCTGTTTTAAATTATTAGGAATTGAATTCTAAAATTATTTGCCATTGCCTTCATTGATCTAGTTATCAATACGTACTTATTACATATCTTAAATTTAGAAGTACACACTTCAGTTTGTTGACTATAAAATATGTGTATATATGTACATAACTAACTATAACATAAGATAACATATTAAAGAAAAATATTAAGCTTTTGATGTAAAATATTAAGAATTATATGATTATAATCAATATTGTTTATAATTTTAGATAATCTGTATTTTCTACGGAAATGTAAAACACACACAAATTAAATTGTTTACCATTTAAAACAAAAAAAAAACAAATAGATATAAGTGCTACAGGTACAGCTCACAAAATATTACTATTTACTTCAATTCAGTATTTTAGACGTGTGAATAATTTTATTTACAGAGCAAGTTGACATCTTATCGTGACTTGCAAAAGGCCGGCAAAGAACTTAACAGTGATCAGAAAGTTGCTGTAGCTAAGTATGATGAAGTGGCCCAAACTTTAGAATTTGCCCGAGATCTTTCAAAACAAGTGACTTTAATAGCAACTGCTGCTGAACGTGAAGCAAAGAAACAAGCTAAAAAGGTATGAATATAAATTAAAAATAAATGAAATTATAATTTTTATACTTTAAGGTAGAAGCAATGAACAATTAGTTATAATTGTTGCACTGTGTAGAATAATTTTTGTGCTTAAGATTGAAAGACCATCTGTTTTTAGTTCGTTATTCAACTTTTATGTGAGGAATTATGTTCCTCACATAAAAGTTGACATGCATAATATATAAGACATATATAATTTCAGGATGCATGGGTGCGTTACTCCGTGGAGACTAATAAAATTCGCGAGGTTCTGCTTATTCTGGATTGCCTAATGCAAATGGGTAATAGTGAAGCCAGAGAGGATTTTCTAAATGGTTCTAATGGTGCAGCCAAGTTGACCGATGAAGACTTGAAGATTTTAGATAATCTGTGAGTTACACATAAATAATACATTATTTTAATTGACAATACTGTGCTCATAAGGAAACCTTGTGGAAGACCATAGAATTTGCCATATTCCATGTTTTCTCTAAAACATTCTATGATTGTAGGTCAGTTTTAATCAAAATCTATTTCACTAGATCATAAAAAAACATCTATTTGTTAACACTAGATTTACGGAACCCGTCAATTTGATAAGTTTTCGATTTCATGCCTTAAAATTCCGGACATGTAAATATTATTCTTAAGATATTATATATTGGTTTTTAATGATATAATGCACCTAATATATATTTCCATTCGTTTCCTTCAAAACATTTACATTTTAGTATTTCTATATATTGTATACTTATTTTTACGATAATCCGTCAATTTGTTGGGCTATTTAAATTACGATCAATTGCTGCAAATCTTGCGAAATAACTTAAATAAAAATCTGAAATAAATATAAAAAAGACAAAGATATATATATTTTTTTATTATTGGTTTTCATACTACAATCTGTCGCCACATTGGGACATTTAGCAGTAGGTATGATTTTTAAATTATAATATATTGTCGTATGTAGGCAGTGCAACCAGTGTCGCACACTATTTAAAAGTAATCTTTAGCTCTTACAAGAGCATATCTTGGGGAATTTTACTTTTGAGTCGGCGCTCGCATTGATTATTGTCCATTAGTTTTTGGGCAAGTGTGTTAGGATGGTTTAATTTTTTTGTTTTTTTTTAACTTCACTGTAGTATGTAGCAGGGTAGACAGAGGGAACCTGGGAACCTAGTGTTAAGACACTCCGTTCTTTTACAACAATTCCGTTCCCCACTTTCCGCCGAATTGAGTCATTGAGGCCGAAAACAAGTTTGATCACTGAAGCCTCTTGTTCAAGTCTCACGAAAATAATAGCTCAATATGATCTTTCAGTTTTATCCAAATCATTGAATCTAGGTTCTTGTTTATCACAATTTAATAAGTATCTGATACATGACTCACAACATTTATGTGAAACCCAGGATTTATCTTGAAGTGACACGAAAAATCCTTTATAATTAGTAGCGTGAAATTTCGATTTTTAGATGCATTAGTTAAGTGTCCACACACAACAAACTATAAGGGCTTAGAATACTTTTTGTGTCATTTACTATGTAACCAATCAAAATAAAATGTAAGTTTAAATCAAATAAATAGTGATTAGTCACTAAAATGAGTTATGTAAAGAAAAATAAATATTATGAGAAATAGATATGTAGTTGACAAAAGAATTATTATGCATGTGTGTGCCTATATACATGCATACAAAGAAAGTTATTTAGAGTTTAACACCTGTGGTAATTGAGTACAATGTTTTTTTAATTCATGTGAAGATTGTTAATTTAAGTACCAAATGGAAGTTTTTTATTTAAAAAACTGCACATTAACTATAAGCAATCATTTTAAAAAAACTGACTTAATGAATTTGATTCATGTTGATTTTTGGCACATTAAATTATATTATTATTTTTAAATAAAAGTTGTTTTACTTAAACATAATAAATATATTTGGTTGTATTGTAACAAATGGTTTTCATAAATACTTATTTAGGATTTTATAAGTTTGCTCTATGGAATAAAATTTACCATTATCTCTTTTGTGATTGATGTTACGGGTATGAGTAACATAAAGTGATCATTAATTAAACTGTCTACAGACTGTTTAATGAATGATCATATTAAATTTAGTTTGACATTTTATATACCACTCCTTTTTATACATAAAATAAAACATTTTTTTGTAATCAATACTATTGCTTTTATTTAATTTATATTTTAATATAACAATGATTTAAAACAATAATAACAATATCCCCTTTTCAGGTACCCAGAAGTTACCCCAAAACATGAAGTTAACGAAGAAGGACAAGCCGGATTTCATACCAACACAATAAAAGCTGCCGAACATCTGTATGCCATTATTGATGGAAAACCAAAGGAAGTTTTGGGAACAACTTACGCTCACATCAAAGAAATTGTAAATACAGTACATGAATGTGGTTACTTCGATAAGTCTGCAGAGATAATAGTACCAGAAGCAGAAGAATGTCAAACTGTAGAGGAGGAAGCGGAACAAACACCCGAGCTAGAGGAGATGGAGCCGGCCGGGCCGGTGTACGCGCCGCCCGTGGCGCTGCCCGCGCCGCCCGCCGCCGCCGTCGTGCCCGCGCCCGGCTACCCGCTGCGCCCCCTCCCGCCTATCACCCTACAAGAAGTCGAACATGCATACTTTTCACAGCAGTATCCGCAACAGCGACCTATTTCAGAGGTCATCGGATCACAAAACTTTTTCTTTCTTCAGGAATCTGAAATCGACAGTCCGGTCGGAACTCCTCAGCCTCCCATTCTAAACCAGCCCTCGCCGCCGGGACCCATACCCACGCAGACTTTCACAAACCAACATTACGTTCAAATACCCGGTGGGCGCGTACCGGAGCCGGGCTCCATCCCCATGCCGCCGCAGCCGCACTTCCCGCCGCACCCCGAGCACGCGCACGCGCTCGCCTACCAGGGCGTCCCGCTGCCGGCGCCCATGCCGCACCCGCCCCACGTGTCGCCAGCGCCCCCGCCGCCCCAGCAACTCATACAAGTGGAACCTGTCCCCTCGCCCTCCGAAGAACAGAAGGAAGTCGCGCCCGCGGAAGACAGAATTGACGAAGATTCAAAGGAGAGCAGGAGCCCCGACCGGGAGGACGATCGCAAAGCCCAAGGCCAGGGTGACGGGCAGAACAGGTACAGGAGATACCGCGGGGGCGGCGGCGGCGGCAGGGGACCTTCCAATGGTTTCCGAGGCCGTGGATCCTTCCAGAATAGACAAAATAATGACGGTTACCACTCCAGGCACAACAGCGACTATCAGAACAGGTCGAAGGACGGCTACCAGAGCCGGCAGTACGACGGCTACCAGAATAGGCACGGCAAGGACGGCTACCAGAGTAGGGGCGGAAACGACGCGTACTACGGCAACGGCGACGCCGGCGCCGGCGACGTGCACCACGAGAACGGAGGACAGAACTACCAGGGCGGCTTCAAGGGGCGCGGCCGAGGCGCGCGCGGCGGGCCCCGCGGCGCCACGCGCGCGCCCCGCACGCACCCACACCCGCACCCCCACTCCCACCCCCACTCCCACCCCAACCAGTACAACCGCAAGCCAGAGAACGTCGAGTAGTACACCGCTCCCCATATATGACGGACTAAATCATTCGTGGAAGGCAAATTTCACCGGCAACAACAAAACAAGAGATTATGGTATATAAAAATAATTTAAAAAATAATAAAAAAAAAGTAAAATAATAAAACATGAAACTGAATAAAAAATAAGTTACTTGAATTTAGATGTATGATATATGCGATTATTGTAAGTTACGTTAATTCTAGATTCTTGTATAGATATGGTCACGCGCCTGTGCAGTGACTGCGGTACCTCGTGCGTGCCTCGTCCTCGTGATAATTTAAGTACAGGAGATGCACACAAAAATTCCTCACTGAGATCTTATCCAAATCTCATTATCTTTTATGAACATGGTCCATTTGAAATGCAAATTATATGTGTTAAATTAATGTTTTTGTTTCTTTTATCAATAACTTATTTTTAAATTGTGTATTATACAAAATTTGAGATTGCTTTAACGCTTTTGACTTCTTAAAATGATGAACTGTTTTTATTTTATTTATCTACAAATTGTGTAATCCCATAGTGGATCCTGTGATTTGTATAATTTTTCTACTCCACTAATCTATTTTTTAATATTTTTAACCACTTTATGTCAGCGACGAAAAAGTTCGTACAAATGTTAGCATTGTGTTAAAGTATTTTTTGTTAAATAATCCCAGACTGCCTCTCTTACATCGTTCTCAATAGAGGTTGTGTGCAAACAAATTAAAGTATTCTATGATTAAAATTTGTTTAATTACTTATGAAGAATTATCTGATCCGTATTTAAAAATTGGTTTGAAATTCAAATTTTTAAATATTTATTTATAAAAAAACTATAGTAATCGTTTCTACTGCTTTCCTTTTCTTAATGCTTCAGTTTGCTTTTATTTTTTAATCATACTGATATCGGTATTTAGAGGAAAACGAAGAAGCAATTATGTGACGGTTCATTATAATGAACCGTTAATTATAACTAATTCCGAAACAGCACTATAGTGGTAACATTATTATTTGGCGGAAAGTGGGGAACGGAAATGTTGAAAGAGAATGGAGTGTCTTAACACTAGATTCTCTGGTTCTCTCTGCCTACCCCGCTATATGCGGGATACAGCGTGAAGTTAAAAAAAAAAATTACTTAGAAGGTATATCTAAATCCAATTCTTCTTGATTTGAATATTTTCTACATTTTGTTGAAAACTAACTAAAAATTATGGATGATCTGCGGTCGATAATATAGAGCATACAAATAGCATGAATCCCTTGGGATTCCCTTGTACTATACAAGGCAAATATAGTCCGAGCGCGAATTGATTACAGTCGGGGATTGAAGTGTGCGCGCGGGAGTATGTCCGCCCGCCCGCCATGTCGTACGTCCTGCCTCGCACGCCCAAAGTATTGCTGTATCGATAGAAGCCGCGTAATCTTGTCTTTTTTTTTATTTCAAAAATAACTAAAGCTAGTACTTCAAATACTATAAAAAAAGACTTTATTCATCGTTATATTGTTATTAATAGATTATTATCACCATACTATTTTTTTATTTATTTCAAAATGTAGGTATATAAAATAAACCCCGTAACGATTAGGGCTTCTCGTGAAAATAGTCATCTGCTTGTGTACCATGTGGAAATTAAAAATATTTTAAAATGTACTACTTTGATTTCGTTTAAATTACCGATACTTTTTGAATAACTCTGTCACAGCACTAGCACTTTCAGAGCTTCACTCAATTCGCGCGCGGAATGTACTCTATATATTTACGATAGTAGTGATTTAATAGTAATTAATCTACTTTTTATTTAGATTCACTTAAATTTGATATAATACTTACTGTTTACGTTAAGATATTAAATTTGTCACATTTAAGTTCTGTTGGGTTGGTTTTGTTACTTCATGTTGCCCCTAACTACTATTCTTTCGATTTCTTCGATTCTTCCTATTTCATTAATTTGTTAAGAAATATAATAGCACAGATTAAACCATAGTTGATATTCATTAACATCATTACTACGTAGTGAAAACTAGCTATAAAAATAATATTAAAACACATACATAAAAATTCTGTTTGCTTATAAAGTATAATTTTTTTTACATGCTTAATATACATATGGTCATATTTACTTAAATGAATGCACTATTAGATTAAACGGTAATACAAGTAGTATATATACACAATATATTTTAAATATACAATACAATTGAATTTCAGGACTAAGGAAATATAAATAATAGTCGAGGAAATTTTATTGCATTTTAGAGGTTCCTTAGAAATAAAAAAAAAAGTTTGATAAAATTGCCATTTATTAGGATGTTAAAAGAAAATTTTAAAACAACTGTCGAGTCCTGCCTAAATAGAACAAAATAAATAAAGTTCCTTTTATTTAATACGACAGAACCTGTTATTTTACAACTAATCTATAGATGTGTATAAACTACGTATGCATCGGCGTCTCGTTAAACCTACACAACCCAATGTAATTATACAAAATATCCTCTAATAGTGTACTTAGTTCAAAAAGTAGAAATATAATATCGCCATTTTTGTTCATTTATAAGTTAGGGCAATAAAACTTAAACCTAAACATCACTTTTTATCAATATTTTTGAAGGCCGCTTTAGGAATGTTGTTTATACTATAGTTGCCTATTTAAGTCATAAAGTGCACATCATGTGATGATTTGTCGGTATTACAAGCTATTTTAAAGGAAGGTCAGTCGCAATAAATAATATACCGTTTATTATGCAAAATATTTAATTTATTGTAAAAATGACGGCTGACTGTTACGTTATTTACAAAAAAATGTTTTTATTAAGAACAAATGAAAAGTTATTACGAAAATCATTTAATCATCAGATATTTATATATTTCAGAATATAATTTACGAAGTGTTAGGAAAAAATATTTTATTCAAAAGTAAATAATTGTTTGTTCCCAATCGGCATTGCACGTTATGACAATTTATCTAAATTATTTACAGAAAAATATTTATGGGATTTTCTAATAATAATGTTATTTTACATATTTCGAAATACGTATTTTACAAAGGCCATATAATAAAGGAGACTCTTGGCCTTTGGACGTTTAAAATCACCATATCTCACATTTTCACGATTTGTACTACACAAGTTATTAATATATTTCTGTATTAAGTGAAAAGAAACAACCCAAGTACCATAAAAGTAAAATATTTGTTGAAAAAGAATAAAAAACTAATCATAATAATATAATGCCAAAAATAAAGAGACGGTTTTTTTTAATATTGAGAATTATATTAACAAATTGTGTTTTCCGAAACCCCACCGTACATAAAAATAATCTAAAATATAAAATAAACGATAAAATCACAAACCATACAGAAACCCGACGGCACTACCTTGGTATACTATTTTTGCGTCATTGATAAGCAAAAATGGCACCAGTCCTAACAATAAACAACTGATACTAAGTAACAGCCAAAAAAATTCGACGATTCTTGTGAGTTAAAAGAAAACTAATATAATAACAAATTAATATGTGATGTATGTTCGCTATTAACTATTAAACATGTTCGCGCTCGAATTTTCCAATATGTTCTAAACCAAAAATAAATTTCACACTATTGTAAGATCTTTAAAGGCTGTCTCAATTAATCTTAAACTGAAGTGATGATACAATTAAAACGACTGAAAGTCCTGCTGGCTCACGAACGAGTATTAAAAAATTTAAATGCTTACATGTAACATGTGTAATAAAAATACAAAAAAATTACATACATATTTCACAGGTATAAAATGTAAACTAAGTCCTTGTGTTTGTACACTTGGTTACGAATGTTAAATCATTTGTCGCGACATCGCATGCCGTACTTTGCGGTCCCACGACTCCGCCTCGGCCCACGACTGTCGCACGTCGCGGAATAACTGTAACAACCACAAACTATTATTACATTTCATTATTATTATGCAATAGGAATTGCATCAGATGCCTAAATTGATAATTCATAAGTAAGATTGTTCTATTCGTTTAAATTAATTTTTATGTAAATATAATACAACTTAAATTTGTTTATTTTTTTGATCTATATCTTGACCTCTTAAAACTACCTCCACTTTACACACACGGAATAAATCAAAATTCACGATATATTTCTTACGTAACCGTTGGACATTTTTTATGTAACCGTATCCTATCGTATCTTTACATTTTTAAATTATTTTACACTAAACTCATCGTCACTATAATAAGTTCGTGTTTAGGATATATAGTAAATTTGTTATAGCTACTTCATTTTACGATATGTTCAAGTATCGATGACAAACCCGTCACACATTGACATTGAGTTCAACATGGTGAAATTCAATTATTTCATGACATACTCTATCATTTCATGAAATCGTCAATTCTACTTATGACCACAACATATACATTGTAAATAATTTAGATTTTAAGAGGGAATTATTTAAAGCATACCTGAGATATCCACACTTCATCGGCAAGTAATTCATTCAGAATAAGAGTAGTGTCTTTACTGGGGTTTTGCATTCTTTTCTCAGCTACTCTTTTACTACATTCTGCATACATGAGGTATTTTTGATGTGATATTCTTGAAAACAGTTGCACGCGACCACAACACGTACTGCACACGAGGAACTCCTGAAGAAACAATTTATTTTAAATTAATTTACGTATAATAAATATATTTATTAACATTTAAATATTTTCGTAATATTGTTGAGTTTTTATTTTTATACACATGTGCAATGTGCGATTTTTTTTTATTTATTTTCATTTATTTGCCACCCACATAACGAAATAGTACAAAGGATAAGTTATCACTAAGAGAGATCTTTCTTGCATTTGAGAAAGTTTAAAAATAAAATAAGCTGTTCTTTTAAGCAATGTTTTTTAAAATTTATTGTTGTGTTTCCAGGAGGACATAAAATTATCATTAAGCGTCGACTTGATTACACCAATAACTAACTTTGCGTCGTTTCGTTTTGCGTTTTTTTCGAAGTTGCATCGCTGCTTATTTTTTACTGATTTTCACTGTGTGTCGTTAGATTTTCGAAGTTGCGTTGTTTTGGATTCGAGTCTTTATTTTTTTTTCCTAAAATATGGCAACATTTTTGTTTTTAATTGTGCCATGTCATCAAAATTCGGATTCCCTTTCTAAAAGTCAACGCAAATTTAATACAATTTTATTTTCACTTTGTTTTGCTTATTTTAGAGTTCAGTTTAATTACGTAGTGTGAGGTAGTGTGTTGTGCTTTTTTAAAAAGAGATTTACATATATAAAGTTTACGTTTACGTGGTGTTTTTGGTTATAAAAAACAAAATAAATATTTCCCCAATCTTACGTTGAAAAAAAAAGCAGTTCAACAAACACTGGGACAATTTTTTATGAAAGAAAGCCGACCTACGACAACAACCACTATGGACACATCAGACAGTGAGATATTAATTCTAATTGAACTTTCATAAATTAAATGAATATGTAGTTTATTTTGTTTAATTGAATACGTTTTTTGTACATTATTTTTGTTTCAAAAATTTTACTTTGTTCAATTTTATTTTTAAAAGGTAGTATTTTCGTAAGCCCGGAACCTATTTTCGATCATTAAATGGTTTCCTATAGAAAATCTATTTTCACTTTGCGTCGTGTTTTTTTGGAACGTAACCCAGACGCAAAGCGTGGGTGTACATTTTAAATAAGCATAAAATATATATTTTACTTTTAAATCATAAAAATTTAATAAGAAGTATATATAAATATTTTGGTAAAAATATGATAAGGTATAAAATTCTACCGGTATTTCCCGGGTCTAAGTTGAATACTGATTAAATTAATTCTGTGACACTTGCATATTTTGTTCGATTTTGTTTATTAAACTCGGCAAACCTCGTTGTAAAATTTAACTTTAACGTAATTATTATGGTGGCTTCCTAAAAACACTGCTTGTTTTAAAAATAAAATAATTTCCGAGATTTTTTACTAATACCAGTCAATATCGTTAAACGGTCACATTACCTAAATTTGCCTAGCATTAATAATTTACACAAGTCGAAAAAAGTAATAATCTCGCATTAGTGAATTCGACTTCGAAAGACGGAGGGTATAGCAAATATTGCAAAATATAGTGACAGTAATAAGCGCAACATCGTAAATGTCACCGAATCGTTCACCTTCTCGTAGGCGAGCCTGGCGTCCGGCTGCACGGGCTCCAGCGTGGCGGGGTTGTAGGGCTGCCCGTAGAGCAGCAGGCGCGCGCTGGCGGGCCGCATGCAGGCGCGGCACAGCCCCGCGCCCGCGCCCGCCGCCACGCTCAGGCCGGGCCACGTGGCCGCCGCCGCGTCCAGCGCGCGCGCCTCCCCCGCGCCCGCACCGCCCGCCGCCCCGCCCGCGCCCGACGACACGCGCGCCCGCATCGCCTCCGTCACCTCGTCCACCGTCTTCACGTTCGACAGGAAGTAGTCGTCTGGAAAACATGTAGTACTCGGTTATGTTCTATTTTATACGTGCTACCCTTTTTATGAGATAATGTGTAGCCAGTATATAACTACGACTAGTGCATCGAAAATGTAAAGGTACCAGTAACGAGTAACGAGTCCCACATTTTAACACTCTTAAAAATAATTGAAATAACTCGAATTACGTAATAAAAGTTAACAATATATAAATAGTACCTTGTTCTTGAAATATTTCTGTTAAGAAATTGGGGTCCAACGCGTGAGATATTAATGTCTGTATGTAAACTTCAAAATTTTCTTGATACATTTGGGTCTCCAGCATCCGCTTCTCCATAAAACTACAGTCGTCGAGAGACAGATCGCTTCTTACTAATTCTACTATTGTTTCTAAATGTGATTGTGATCGAACTTTAACTTGTACTTGGCTATAAAGTTTCTTATTTTGGGGATTCCAAGCTGCATACTGAAACATTGAAGTAAAACATGAAAATATTTCATTTAATAACTACATAATAAGTCGACTACATTAAATATAAGAAGCATTTACAACGAGGAAGGTGCAGTTTTTTAGTATTGTATTTAAAGGATTTGATATGAAATACGTAACTATTACATTGATAGTCAAGTTATATTGAAATTGTGTTTTTCCATTATATGCGACAATCGCAAAGTAAATTGCGCTCAACTCGCCATTATATTAGAAACAGAACAAAACATCACAAAGCAGAACAGAAACAGTGTCATATTCAAGTCTGAGTGACAAATTCACTCTCATAAAGCCACTGACGCTGATTGTTTGGACAAAGTTGTTTCAAGTTTGCATTTAACAAAAATAAAATTATTGCAGCAAATCAAAATAATCTAAAATAAAAACATTTCTTTTTAAGTTCGTTTTTTTTACATTCCGCCTATTTTAAATATTATAGTATATAAATAAAAAAAAAAAGAAAATGAAATTAGTTTCATATTACATTGTAAAGTACTTTAGAGGATATATAATTTATAAAATAATATTGCATAAACAAAAATATTTAGTAGTTAAGCTAAAGAAAGAAATCCATGTATTATATTCGTACTAGACTTGAATAGATTAAGTAAAAGTCGATTTGTTCGACGTTTTTACTTGAATATTACCGATTACTTTATAGGGTGAACAAATTTCTAGGTCATAGAATATCAAGTAAATTAAACATTAGGTAAAAATAATATATTTTCGATATATAAATGTATTTTTGTCTGTTGTAAGGAAATGTTGTAAATACAATTTGCAAAAACAAACTATATTCAAAAATGTGTTAAATACTCAGTTAAAATATGAAAAATATCGCATAGACTAGTTGTAAGTGGTTAAGTTATAATTTTTTTTATAAAATGAATACAAACCGTTGATATATTCCGGTAGAGGACTTTTCCGTTTTCCTCAAACGGTTCATATTTTTGCAGCAAAGTTTTCCCGTCAACCCTCCATATCGCCGGCCACATCTCATTCAGTTCACTTTTTATCGCAACAAATTCTCCCGACTTAAAATATAACAAGATATAATATATTAATTTTATGGTTATGACGTTTGATCAAATTAACATAATATTCGTATGTAATTCGGTACAATAAAAAACCCACACAATGACTTACAGAGATAATTTGCATTATTTTTACCCATTTGTAAGTATTTAAAAATAATATATTCGCAAAGCATCATTTACTTACGTCATAAATTTAATTAAACAGAGAATTCATTATCGATAACATCAAATTTA
>JAKGSA010000396.1:184820-246598 GCA_033558755.1 Philaethria dido
GCCGAGCTCATTGCGGGGTCCCTCTGCGCCACCCCGGACCCCAACCGCGCCCGCGCGCCCCTTCTTGCCCTTGTCGGGGCCGGGGCCGGCCGCGAGCGGCGCGCTCGGCACGTTCAGCACGGGCTTGTTGAGCCGGCGCGCCTCCTCCTCCGCCTCGTACGACTCCTCGGTGCCGTCGTACTTGCGTTTCCTGTCTTTGTTCAGATTGTAGTAGCGAGGGTCGTCCAGCTCCGCGCCCTTGGCGCCCAGCAGGTTCGACGGCACGCCGTGCAGCTGGTTGGCGCCCAGCAGACCCGCCGAGCTCATTGCGGGGTTGCTCAGCGACATGCCGGAGTTCAACGAGTTATTGGGGGCGATCGCGCCGTTGGCGCTCTGTTGGTTGGAGTTCCCCTCGCAATTTTTGTTATGCTCGTTGGGAGTGTACGCTTTGTTGTTCACAGTGTTGTTCGTATTGGTCCTCGACCAGGTGGACTTCCTGGCGCCTCTTCCGGCCGGCGGAGGAGATGTGTCTCTTTCGCCTTGTAAAAATTTTAAATAAGAAGCCATGAAACCCGAGCCGGGGCCCGTGACCGGAACGTTAAATTTTTTTTCCATTATTTTCGAAGTAGCGTCTTGTGAAGTGCTGTTTATGTTCTGCTGCTGGGAAGAGGGTGCTACCGTCGATGCAGTATTTGCTCGTTGTTCTGCAAGGAAACCAAGTTCTTCTTCTATATTAGGTACTACCACCTTAGGCTGTTCCTCTTCACGAGTTTCTGGTGTGGAAAAAGATGACGAGGAAGCCGAAGGTGGTGTCTCACTAAACGAAGACAACGGTGTTAACTCCACGGAAGATTGGAAATCGGGATGAGGACCTAGATGGAAGGGCGGAAAGTATGTCAGTGCATGTCCATGTTGCATCGCAAGTGCTTGATGTTGGTTAGCGAAATTTGTAGCGTGTAAAGATTGAGACCCGAAAGCAGATGTGCCAGGAAACATTTTTGGAGGCGGTGGAGGAAGATTCCACCTCTCGAAATCAAAATAACCATTTTGTTGTTGACTACTAGTTGAACTATGGGCGGGAGGAGGAATTCTATTTGCCAAATAATCTGCCATAACGGCGTTTGAAATTTCATTCATGTTAGAGTGGGGAATTTTTTCTGTACTTTTTCGTCTGGATATAGATTTAGTTGTAGGTAAAGTAGAAGCTGTAGATTGACTTTTAGAAGATTTTACATCTTGTAATTGGCAGCTTTGCTGTAAAGTTTGTAAGTTTTTAACAATACTCATAGGATCCCCACGACAACTGGACAGATCTTGTAAAGCTACATTATTGCCATCAATATAATTATGTTGATGTTTGTCAGACAAACTTCCTAAGGTCCTATCAGTAGTAGAGTGAGATTGTGAAGTAGATTTCTCATTATGAGTATTAGTTTCCGTTAAACCATTATTATAATTACTAGAACTATTACTATTACCATTACTACTAAACTTTCTACTAGACTGTCTTTCATTTTCCCAACAATTTTGAGTTGAATTTTGATTACGTTCATACCTATTCTCATTGTAAGGTTTGCTTTGTTCTATGCCTAATGCTCTTGTTATAACACTAGGATAGGCCACTTGACTATTCTGTGAGGGAGGTCGCGATATAGATGCATCTAATGGCGACCGTGGAGCAGCACTATTTACTTTACTATAATGGTCTCCATGTTGCTGTGGAGAATTTATAGAATTCATGGGACTATGATACATTGGATATGCAGGACTAGAACCATGTCCCAAAGGAGAAGTTTGTGGTGCTGTTTGCAAAGGGCTTTGTCTCCTGGCTACAACCACACTGCAATCGGGACCATTTTGAGAACTACTACTAGAATAACCTGTATCTGTACTAGAGCTACTTTTTGCTCGAACATGATATTCAGATTCAACATTGTTACCACTTTGATAATGTCTAAAACTTGAGGACTGAGTTGACGAATATTGAGAATTACCAATTCTGCTAGATTTGGAAGAACTACTACTGTTACCACTATAATTAAGCCTACCAGGAGCATCCATAATGGAGTAGCTTATAGGTGATGATTGAGGTTGAAGCTTATCACTTGTCTCACAGCTTTTTCTTTGTTCAGTGCCTAATTCAGGATAAATCTTACTTTGTGCTTTTGTCTGTATTTGAGGTGGCTTAGATGTGGGAGAAACAAAACCGCTACTGTTAACAGTAGGTGTTCGAGATGTTTTTTCACTAGAGCTTTTAGGAGATTGAGAGTTATAAATGGACACTGATGGTCTTGTGGAAGATGAAGAGGATGACCGGAAATCTTTACTAGGTGTTGTGGAAGAGGAAGTCACTGATGGAGTTGACACAATACACGATTGCTGAGAGTGAGCAGTGTTACTTGCTGAACTTGAATATGACTTACTTCCAGCATAATCCTGCTGTGATGACAGTTGACCACTTTTTGAACCACTTGTACTGTATGAATTATCAGTCTGATTTCCAAAATTTGAAGGAGATTGAAAAAAAGTTGACGATGATGTTGAGGACGCTGGTTGTTTTGATGAAGTTGCTGGTGAACCTGACCTATTTGTTTGTTTACTACTCGATATTTGAGAATTGAGATGATTGTTAATAGTTTGTGCAGCAGCAAAGTGAGCATTAAAATTTTCATATGTTGCTGATGCTTTTGTTGTGGCAGGACTTGGTGATGAAGGCACAACACTTTCATGAGGTAGAATGCCAAACGGGCTAGGTAGTTGATTATTTCCTTGCCAACTTAAGCCACTAGTACTACCAGGAGTTGAAGGTTGATCAAAAAATGATGATCCTTGTGCAGCTAGTGTTTGATGCGAGTAATTTTCTCTTAAAGAAGATATCTCAGTTTCTACAGAAGATTGTTTAGATGCAACAGCTGCTTGGGCTTGTGCTATTACTTGACGATGTTGCGCTTGAAGAGATGAACTATAATGTGCAGGTTTTGGATTCGCATGATGGAACAATGGTGAAAACACTGCATCGTAACCCACTGCAGGTGGGGAGAGAAATCCACCAGGGTTAAAAGGAGAAGCAGTTGTAGATCCTAATTGGCCTGCTAATGACGCTGTAGTGTGAGCAGCTTGAAGAAGTAATTGGCTTGTTGTTGAAGGCACAGATTGACTTCCTAGCCCAGTACTGCCACTTGTTAAATGGTGATGAAAGTCCCCACTCGCAGCACCCGCTTGTACGCCTGCTAGCCGATTGTACGAAGCATATGCTGACCATGGTCCTACTGGATCCATTACCACCTCCGTCTTGCTTTGTTTTATGATAATTTACGTAAGTTGTCAACAGAAGTCCACACTTTCATCCATAGTTTGATATACACATATGATATATATTTAGTAACACTAAATTGGAGCACTTGAAATCATTCTTAATATATTAATAACTCTTCCTCACATGCAGATAGTACTCCTGAAAACAAAAAAAACATAAGCATTTTACTTAATCGTTATCCAAGTCTTATTGGAGATCATTTTTATATTAAACGAATTATTTATTTACTTGAATTACTAATTATAATAATTTTAAGATAAAAAACACTATTTGAAAAGAGAAATTTACTTTTAATACAAACATAAAGTAAAATAAAAATAATGCGCCGCTCCGACATAATAGCGTCAATGTGTTCGAACAATACAAAATGTTAAGACTCTGGGATCTGTTTTACACTACATGCATTATTGGAAATGAACATACCATTGCATTAATTTGGAATAACCATTTATCAATGTGGTTTCGGAGGACGCTCACACGACAGATAACATCATAAATATGGCCTCGACTCTTCGAGTGCTGGTTGCGACGGGTTTTGTCTATTGTGAAATTAACGACCACTAAATTATATTTTTATTCACACACAACTGACCACTTTATAATACACAGTAAGTAACAAATCTTTATTTCCTTGTTTAGTTTTAATATTGTTTCAAGGGAGCAATTACTTTATTTACAAGTTGAAATACGACAACGTTTCGCCTTTCACATTAATCGCCGCCATCTTACATGTCGAATGTCGAACGAACGACCGCACAACAAGCGGTGACTAGCGCCATCTATAATCTGTTTTAACAACATTGCTTAAATATAATCTATGAGATTTATGTTTTATATTTTTATCTTTAAAAAATTCTTAAATTTATTTATGTATTACGTAAAATGTTTTATAATAAAAAGCAAAACAACAACGCAATAGCACAAAAAGTTTATTTTAAGAGAGTATATTTTCACTTTGTTATCCCAGAGCAATGTGGTTTTATTTTTGTATTGAAGTTTCATATTAAACTCCATGCAACGTTGTATAGCGAAGTGATTTGTGTTCAACTGGCACGTTCAAAGACCCACAATTAGAAAAGTGAATCAAATTATATCAAATCTTAGATTACTGACGATAACATATTTAAAATTCAAGTTAAATAGAAAGTATATTAGTTTTTTCAATCGATAAAAAATGAGTAATTGTTGAAAGAAAAGTTACCATCAAAATATATGTCGCTTAGAAAATTGTCCGCTTAAATTCTAATTTTTTTTATCTTTATCCTTTTTTCCGTATAGTGGCTATCAGTGAGAATCTTGTGCCAAGATACTGCTTTAATCGTTTTCCGCCCGAATTAGGGAGATAGCGTGTTGACAATGCCGCGTTTTGTCATACCAAAGCGGAGAAATTGAAATAATTTATTATAGTTATTCCCCTGAGTGTGAATTGAACTCACAGCATTTCATAAATAAACCCATATATTTATTCGAAGTGAAATATCGGTATTATGTTTGTATATTCTGTACTCTGTGCCATAAAAAATATTTCGCGCCATTTCTCATCTTTTAAAACTTGACCGGGGTTCCCCTTCATATGTATAGGTGTACCGTGTAACTAGTAAGCTAAGTGGGGGATTTAAATTTTAAAGTACTAAATGCTGACATCTGATCATTTGATCATTGACAATTTTAACTGCCCGGCGTTGAATGAAGTCAAGTGGTTGCAATTGGCCTTTCCATTGGTGGGAGCAGTACTTCACTTGGGGTGGACCTGAGCTTTATAAAAAAGTCTATTTCCTTATGTGAAGTAGTGCTTTGTCCCATTTAGCACCCCAAGTATTTTTGCTATTTCGATTTACTCTCTAATGATCCCTTATAATTCGACCTTATTTGATATGTCGACCCAAAGGATTCCAACGCTCTTAGCAATACAAATCGTAACGCCCCGGAAGTTAGACTAAAGTAAAGTAAAAAGGTCATTTTGGTGTATACGTACAAACTTTACTTCGAGGTGTTAAATTGGCCAAGGTTACGTACTCCCCATTCAGCAACCTGCTTCACAATTCGTATTCTCCACTCTTCCATCGCAGCGCGAGAGATATCACCGGTATAGCAATGAGTGTTGCTGGAAAGTAACATGTCATTGATATGCAAGATGAGCAGAGTAAGAGATAGCACTGACCTTTGGGGCACTCCAGCAGTGAACTTGATCTCCGAACAAACATCGTTGATGACGAGCTTGATGATACTTCATCAAGGTAACTGGTTACCCATAATTTCTTGGGAAGTTCGTAAGATGGTAATTTGGACAATAGAGCTTTGTGTTAGACAGTAACGATTGCAATCTGTCATTTCTCTCAAGCATCGGAGTTGCAGTCGTTAAAGATACATAATATTTAACGACTCCAACTCCTGCACCTGTTGTGGACCTACCTCTAGTAAGACAACTGATCCAGTATTTTTTTTTTGTTCAGTGATGGTAATACTGATTTTAGGGGGTAGTGGGCGTCGGTTATCACATACGTGGTTAACTTTGTCGTTTCCATGAAAAAATTAAAAAAAATCATAATTTTCTCCACTTTAAAATAGTACTACTTTACTGTTTTTTTATAAGGTCGAGGAAAATACCTTTGTCAACACATTCAATAAAGATCATAGCTAACTGAGGTGCAATATGTAATATGATAGAACTCAGTAGATTTACAGATATACCCCATAGATCACCAGTTTTTTTTAATCTAAAAATTTATTTAAAGTTTAATCAATTTCTTCTGATATCACAACTACAATTGAAGTAGATAATTTTATTGAAGAAGTTAAGTAAACTGGTATTTATGCTAAGTATTTTAAAAAAAAATTGCGTCTTTCTCTATTTCATAAGTTTAACTCTCCCAGTAAGTCTATGTCTAAGTCTATGAGTCACCTGTATATGTCCCCGTGGTGTCGATTGTCCAATAAAATATAAATATTTTTCACGACAAGTGGAATAACGTGGCAAGTACATTATAAGGTATTGGTGTGATTAAATAAAACATTAAATTTTACCACATTTATTATGTACGGTATCTAAATTTACTATTATATTCTTTGGTTTAGATGCATTTTAAATAAAGGAAGACTTCAAGGTAAGTAAAAGACAATCTATAGTAACAAACAAAGCACATTTAAATAGCAAATAACGGCTACACACCCTCGGAGTATCATATTTAAGAATTATATAGTACTATTATGGATTACGATTAGAATTTTTATTAATTTATTTGTAGAGAAATATTTAAGATTCGGAATATAAAACTCACAGAAAATTGTAATTAAAAAATATATGACTATATAGATGGTAAAGTAACAAAAAATATGGTTCACAGAACAATCTTACTGATGATTCATATTCAATACATTCACTAGTATCTTAAACTCTTACATTATTCCCTTAGTTTAATAAATATCATTTTCCATTTATCTACTCAATTTTGCGTTCAGCATTGTTTTTCTAGTCACTAATAAGTATTTAATGAAATGCTTTATAAAATATAACTTAATTTATCTCAAATCTTACATTCACGCATACTAAATCAAATCTACGAGATTTTTAAGCGCAGCAGGAATGTACTTTTTAATTTGGCACAAAATTAAGGGGACAAAGAAATAGACGGCACATATAACAACGCACATGTTTACAACCGTGCTGGACGGCTCAAGAAAAACGATTATACATATATTATGTCTTACGGTATGGTGCGTTAAATTTAAAGAATATAATATCGTGTGTTTAGAAAAACCTTTGAAAAAACAGCATGTTCATATTTTTTATTATTTCTGTAACTAAATTTAACATACTAGAATTAGGTATAGAGAATAATGACTTAGCATTCTTTCTGCATTAAATATTTCTTGACATAATAAAAATAAATTTAGCAGGAACATTGCGACATCAAATAGAAAACGTGACATATTTGGTGTTTGACTACTTGTTTAGTTTACATTTGATTATTATAATATGTCATCTACTTATAATTTCAGTTCAGACAAAAATATATCTTTTTAACTAAACTATGAGGCTAAATTATATAAATCTAACACATGTATAATCATTATTCTATGGAAGTTGCATAATTTGAGAAAAGTATACCTTTAGGTATTTTGAAGTAGTTACTTGAACGAAAATTCATTTTTTATCCATAAAATTTGTTTAAGAATAAAATTGGTGATTAAAAGAATGAATTTCAAGAGTACCATCATTCAAAATTTAGAGACACAATTAAGTATTCAATATTTTGCAGTTCTTATTTAATGTTAATTAAATAAATTATTATTGAGTACTACTCACAGAATTATTGAAATAAAATATGTTTATACCATTAAATACTAAAATTATTAAAATATGGCGTATATAATATAATGTTACTAAAGGTTTCTGCCTTTTATACTTATCATTAATGGCAAAGAGATTCAATTTACGGGTAATTCTTCAAGATTTCATTCTTAACCTGATGTTTATGGCTCAAAATTTTGGCATAATGAAACGTGTTTCTATGAAAGTAGGTGTACTACAAAACATATATTTGAGATCCCTATCTCTTTCCTTATGTCTCAATATTGGGCCACATGAATCAGGTAAATAATGAAATCCTGAAGAATTACTCTTAAGTATATATCCATAAATCTATTTGTGTATTACTTTTGAAATAGAAATGTTTTCGATGAATCAATAATAATAAAGTAACTTGGTGTATTTGTGCAATTTCAATTTTAAAAATCACAATGGATTTCAACATAGCACTATGGTAATTAAATCGGTGAGTGCAGAAACAACGTAAGTCACAAAAAATGCAAAAATTCGTAATCGATTTAAACTAGCTGAGAAAGGCAAGATGCGTGTTGAGTAGCGAAACCACCAAAATTTGGAAATCCGGACTTACGTCGTTTCTGCTCTCACAGATTCAATTAATAACATTTTTTATTTGCAAATAACAGAATGTATTACAAAAGAGGAATTATATTTTACAATATTGCATTTATAGTAAATAAATAAACAAAGTTATAATGCACAAGTAACTAAGCTTTAAGTAACAAATTTGGTGAATTTTTTAGATAGTGATCTTTACCGTACAAGTCAGTAACTTACATAAAATGATAAATGAAATAGTTCTAATTTGCTTCGGTTTTTTTTATGTTTTAATATATAAATTTTTTTACATACATTTCTGAAATGTTTAATTAAGCTAAAATTCAGATTGCTTTAGAAAAAGTATTTAAAAAATATAACCGCTATTTGACTGCGACGGCGATAGTGAAATAAAACTATATGCAACTTTAGTACTTGATAGGAAATATGTCTACTCAATATAATTAAATGTATAAATTTATGATTATATGTTTCAGTACTCAGAAATTTAGATTATTACACAAAATTTTCAACAAATAGCAAATTTTGAATGGAATTAAATTTAAGATGCTGTCTGTTTTGTAGTAATTTGTAATTGTGCATGCATATCACACAGAATAAAAATGATTTATAATCATTCTATTACTACCACATATGTTAATATCACTAGACTAGAAATGTTGCCGCGTGTCATGGGCCATTTAAAATGTAATTTATTGAGAAAATTCTAGAAAATCTCATATCATTCTCACATCATATATTTGTAAACTGTAGTAAATTCGGAAATCTTGATGAATGGCAGTACTATGTTTTGGTACCAGTTAAATAATTCAATGAAACAAAAGAAATTACTTAAAATTATAGTGTTGTTGTAATTACAAATACACAGGTAAATTATATAGTATAATAAACCGCAAGATTGAAGAACCATAACGTGCTATCTACAAATATGTATTAACTAAATAAAATTTCGTCAGCGGAAATAAAATAGATATACCTAGGTGTTTCACATTTTAAATAAATAATTCATTTTATAATTTTTTTAATAAGTCTTTTAGGAGAAATATAAGGAAAACCAAAACGTGAAAAATGATAAATAATAAAATCCGAAACACAATTTTCCCAATATAAGTAATTACAACACCAAAAGGAAAACAATTTGATTAAAGCACACCATTGTATGCTTCGTAATCTTAAAATTTATAAATAATCTTTGGATTCAACTGGCAAGTAAAAAACTTAACAATTATAAAAAATAAAAACAGTAAAAAAATATCAAAACAAATATCATAAGATTGGTAATTTTTCTTAGAGTATTTAATGTATTCCTATATGAGTATTTCCTTCATCTTACAACCTATGTTAAATATTCCTTCTCTCTAATTGATCCGAAAAATATTGCGTAAACTTTTCAATCGGTACTACTCTTTGACAATCAGAGCTACGTTTATAATTTAATAATAGGAAAATATAAAGTTTGTTTTGATTAAATGCCTTGGGTTAGAGAATTTTCCAGAACAATATCGAACTCGTCGAGCGGCTCGAGTATCTGCCTGAGGAAGGTAAGTAGGCCGCGCTTGCGCAGGAAGCTTTGTTCCTCGTACATCTCTGTGGTCACCCGCGTCAGCGACATCGGCACTAGCATTCGGTGGAGCCAGTGCTCGCTGAAAAACAATTATGGAACTATTAACTATAAAGATTATTGTTGTGTACACTATCCCAGTGAAGTCAAAAATATTGGATGTTAGAAACTGATTCCGCCACGATGGCATGAAATACTTAACATTCAAAATATTTTTCTAAATATCTGAGAAATGTGTAAGAAAATATAAACCGTGAACCAAGCTTTCCTTTCTCTAATAAGGAAAAATGGCTATATATTTTTTTTATTGTTTAAAGGTACTAAACAAACAGAAGGACCACCTGATAAGTAGTTATCTTTACCCACGGACATCTACAATCCCAGAGGAGTAGTGCATGCGTTGCTGGCCTTTAGGTTATAGGTGTCTGTACACTCGACGCTTCATAGCGCTAATCTATATGTATAAATATATACAATATGCGAGTATTCACCGTAAGCTGAGACAGATGAACAGCTGGAACTTGCCGTCCTTGCCGAGCGAGCGCCCCACGGAGCCGATCTCGTCCATGAGGTGGCAGTAGCAGCGCCAGATGGCGCGGTGCTCCTGGTCCTGTCGGCAGTTGTACGCGACGCCGCAGCTCTTGTTCGTTTGCGGGTCGTCGCACAGACTCATTTTGAACTCGTCTTTCACTCGAGCTGTTTTTGTTATTATTTTTTAAATAAACTACACCTAATTATAACACTTACGACCTCCATATTAAATATTTGAAGAAACATACCTAATAGTTATTAAATGAAAATTATATTGACCGGATTAATCGTATATTTTAGTAGTACTTTTGATAACTCGATATCTCGAATATTTTAATTGTATCTATTGACAGGTGTATGGTAACTCACGTCAGTCTAATCTGGTTAAAATAATCTCCATTGGTATGTGTAAAGATATTATTAAATACAATACTATTAAGCAATTACTTAATATTGATAATCATATTTATTGGTTATGTATAAATTATTGATTAATTTATTAAAAAGTTATTTTTCAACAGCAAATACACCGATATTTATGTCAATGGATTCCTTTTTACTATGAAATATTAAGTATACATTTAAAAAAATCGGTAACTTACCAAAATAGTCCCAAATAAAGAGGTTTTTTCCAAAAAGTCTAGATGATTTGAAACCACACAAAAATGCTTGTTCCAAACATTTCACCAAGCCATTTTCACCGCAAAGTAAAACGCTTAAAGAATTTGCATCTTTCTCGCGTTTCGATTGATAATGCCATTTAACTATTGCATTTACACAGTCACCTGGGAAGGATTTAAAAAAAAATTGAAATTAAATATACAATATAACATTAAATCATATAGAACAGTTTTTGTTTAATCCAGTTATCTTACCTATACATTTATCTGAAAATTATACCTAAATTTTGTAGCTTTACGCTTTTTTCGGCAGTCAAAGAGAAAACAGTTTCAAGACACTGTTCTCAAGTAGCGTTTTGACATTTAAAATAATTTAAATATTCCTCTGCGTGCGGATCAAACACACCGCTGTCATGTTTATATTCACACAACTCTTTTATGGCCTCAGGCTTTTTTAATTATATATTATTTAAAATATTTTTAACAAAGAAGCTAGTTAAAACACTCCGATCTCTGTACATTATTAGAGACGGGGGAAGATAGGAGAAAATAATAATAAAAAAAAGAGAAAACTGTTGCAGACTGGGAATGTCGACAGAAGTGAAAATTTGAACAACACAACATATTTAATCGTCGTCGTCGTCGTCGTAGTGTCATAAGTTTTTGTGATCATCAGAAAGTTTTCACTTTACAAACACGAATGAGTTTAACAGTTTTGTAGTATTTCGTTATTTAAAACTAGACTAATAAAATACATACAACGCATACGCAAATATTAGCGCAACATAGCACGTAAGGACGTTATGTTATGGTCAAAGTTAAAGTCAAATAATTTTATTCAAAATAAGAAGTTACAAGCTTCATTTTTTGAACGTCAAATAATTTACCACCGGTTCACTAAATTTAATGCTTCAGACCTGAGAAGAACCGGCGAAGAAACTCAGCGGGACTACTTTTTTTTTTTTTTTTTTATATTCGACAATGGTTTACAATTCTTTATTATTGGTAATGATACCTTTGAAACAGACTGGAGCGAGCATTTCATTCTCAAGGTGTGTTATCATTTATAAAATCACTAATTAGGTTACCCTTTAACACACAAACGTCTTTTTACAATTTTTTTAAATTGTAAAATGGAAAGTTCTCGGACATCTTCATGGTAGCGCATACTCCTTACGTACCTCAACAAAAATAGTAAGTACATACACAATATACGTAAATCGGTGGCAAAACGTCCATATAACACGACTTATCGGTTTACTTTGTAATTTTTATGTCTTTTGTTGTGTTATTTGTAAATTACAATAAATCATTGGTGGATTTTTTACCAGCAGGCTGAGTAGGCTGAACTGATGATATGTGAGATTAGGGACACTCGAAAAAAAAAGAAAACAAGGTCAACAGAAATTAGAGTTTGAAAAAACAAGCTCGACAAAAATTTGTGTACATACTTATATACAGTCGGAGTCAGTTACAGTTACTAGCTGACGCGAGCTTAATAGTCATTTTCCATCTCAAAATAGTACAAGATAAACAGCATCTCACCGATCATATGTTGTATGGTGGAAGTGGAGAGGTGCGTGGTGGGCGAGAGCGCGTGCGCGGGCGTGCGCGGGGAGCGCTCCCGCGTGCGCGCCGCCACCACCACGCGCTCCGTGGAGCCGTCGTCCACGCCCGTGCCCAGCCACCGGTTACACGGGAATCTGGTTTTGTTTTACTTTTTTTTAGTTTCACGCTGTATCCCGCACATAGCAGGGTAGGCAAAGGGAACCAGAGAACCTAGTGTTAAGACACTCCGTTCTTTTTAACATTTCCGTTCCCCACTTTCCGCTGAATTGAGGCATTGCGTGCTGAGTTGCGGAAATAAATGCCGCGCTTTGCCTTGTACCAGAGCGAAGAAATGAAAATACTAAATATTATTAATATTTTCATTTCCTGGCGTGGGAATCAAACGCATAACCTGTCGTGTTTATAGTCGCACGCTTGTGTCTCTCCGCCACGTCAGGTCACGTCTATTTTATCTTTTATTTCCTATTTTAAAAAAAGCAACGTAGCGCAATGGGACAGCGCTTGTGAATATGATTGTATATGGATTCGATTCCCACTCAGCAGAATGATTATATATTAATTACTTTCATTTCTTCGCTAGTAAGTCAAAGAGACGTTAAGATGCGTGTATTTTTTAAAAAACCTAAAAAAATATTTGTAATGGTAGATATTAAACGTTGCACCTTTAGATTTAACTGCATAAACACAAGCATTTTTTAGTATTTATATGTTATCTGTTACACAAAGTTTTAAAAAGCCTAAAATTCAATTAAAATTTACATGTAACTATGGCAGAACGACAAAAGAATTTGGCGGAAATATTGTACAACACTTCTTTTACTTACGTATATGCATGTCCTGTGACTTCATTGCGTACATAAACTTGGTCGAGCAGCCATCTCGGTGATAAACCAGAATTATCATGACCGATTCGTAATGTTGATAAAATGCCTAAATTTTTATGCTAAAATGAAAACATTTTATTTAATTAGAAAATACTGATTTCTGTCGAGACGCTTTGTAAAAGTATTAGAAATGAAATAAGTCAATTGAAAAGGCAAATGTGTGCAAATGTGTTAATAGTTTATTATTTTTTTTTTAACTTCACGCTGTATCCCGTATATAGCAGGGTAGGAAGAGGGAACCTGAGAACCTAGTGTTAAGACACTCCGTTCCCCACTTTCCGCCGAATTGAGATAATAATTTGATTATTTAATATTTTTCCCAACATCAATAATACTTTAAAATATATTAAACAAGTACTTAGTCCATTATAAGTATAACACAAGCTGTTTAAGATTTATAAATCTTACTCACATGAAAAACGAACTCGTTAGTATTTCTCGGGATAGGTATTTTTGGTGTAGATTCACCGTTAGCGCCTGATATAGATAACCAGCAATTGGCGGTAGTTTGACTTGCTTTACGAGATGGCACTATTAGAACACGATATGGCAACTCTGTCAAAAGAAACATACAGTTAGTTTTTTAGTCTTCAGTTTTTACCACATTATAGACATTTATTGTAGTACCAAATATTATATTTAAACTAGAGCAGGAAAGCGAAAATAGTTCTAAATATAAAAGTTGAGCTAGTAATCCAACCAATGACAGATCACTATGGTGTAAGCCATACACCTATTCTACGTGTCGGTCAAGTTGTGATAATGAGTGCCATGAAATGCTTAATACGAATTACACAATTAGTACACGGATTAATGTCAGATGTACAATAAATTCATAACTATTTTTTATTTTTTTATAACGATTATTCTTAGAAAGACGGCAGAAGTAGCAAAAATTTATAACAATCTCATTACAAAATGTTGGCAACAAGAATGAGTTACAATAAGCTTTTAAGAATTTCGTTGTAAGATATTTGTGAATGATTATCTTTTTAGGATATATAAAATTCAATAAAACAAATAATAAGAAAATACATATATAATATTTATGTGGTTAAAATAATTATTATATATTTGTATAAAATATAGCTATCAGATATATTATAAAACAACTGAATTAATATATTTTTTTAATTAGGTATATTCTTTTCTATTTTTTATTTCGCTTCAACATGAAATATGTATGCCTATTATTATATTCTATGATTACTCACTAGTAGTAGGATAAGTATTAGTAAAGCAATAGTAGTCCACAGCATTTAGAGTCAGTAGGTGATACAGAAATTGTTCTCTTTCCTCCTCACATCGTAGAAACGCCGTTCTCTTGTACTGTGATCGAAGTAACGTTGTATCCGATAATAGTTCCCTCAAATGCTTTGACAATAGTTTTTTTTCTAGCGAAAGTCGAACCCACGCCCGAGCGTAACCAATTTCAGTTTTTATATCTGTCATCGCTTGTACGTTCCTAAAATTAGAAAACTCATATCATATACAATTTAGAAAAACATATCATACAAATTTAATATTATGAAAAGTAAAATTATGGTATAGATCAAATTATAAAATATATATTTTTTTCAATTTACTTAGGTTTTTAATTAACCAAGACAACGCATTTTATACTGAAATAATGAATATTTAGGTATTTTAATTTACGAATATTATTCTCTAATAAGTTTCAAACATAATGAATTTATATACAATTGTTTACCTCATATCAAAAGTAAGATTTTCAGGCAAAGGTCGCAGTGGGTTCGGAGGCTGCGAAGATTTCCTTTCCAACGTACCAGAATTACTGAGACGGTCTCGAGAACTATCTCGAGATCCGCCCCGCGAGCTGTCCCGAGACCTACTCGTACTACTGCTTTGTTGAGCTTCTACTTCCGCACCCACCGACGACAAATCTACAATATTTGAATCATTAAAATATTTAATCTGTCTTGTATACTTCGTATTAAATCTGAACACTTATATATCTCATAAATATTGTATAAAAAAATTGTCTATTTAAAAAAGGAGTTCATAGGCATACTTACAATCTAATCGTTTGCGTAAAACGCACCAGGCCAACGCTGCATGTTAAAAATAACACAAAAACATATGAAATGCAATAATGTAGCACTTGTTAAACTGTGAGACTAAACTATAGTTCACAAATAACCTTCCATTACACTATATAATCGAAACTTCAAATAAAGTAAAAAACATACCAGGCGTCAAATAATTAGGATCGATAGGTTTTGTAGAATTACTGCATTGTTCCAATTCTTGATAGTTAGTCAAATGCATCCAAAGAGCGGATTTCCCCATTTTGTGTTGTAAGCCATGTGACCACAGTCTCTCCAAGAGGTCACATAGGGAAGCTATCATTGTACTTTCTTCTACTCCAGTAATAGAAACTTCACAACCCAATCCCAAATCGCTTTCTTCTGTACCCATTTTTTCAAGTAGCATCCTCTTTGTTTTACTTTTACATTCCTGAATTTTAAATTGTATTAAAAATGTAGAAAAAATATATATATGGAGTAAAAATATATATTAAATACTTTAAATATATATCTTTTGGCTTTAGGTAGTGTTGTTAGAAGATAAATGAAAAAGAAATTGTTTTCAGTATACTAGACGCAACTTACTCAATATGCTACTACGAAATAAATATAATGTTTCAAAGTTAATCTTTTTGAATATCTTTTAAGTCATGAATTTTTCAAAGTATCAAATATTAAGACATAGAAATAAGATCTCGGTGTAAACAAAGATTTATACGTATAGGAAATATTTGACAAAATAACGAATAAGTTTGATACCCTGGTGGCATGGCGGTAGTTTTAAGTTTAAATATCTGTATATAAAATGTCTATTCTTCTCAGTACAGTTTAACATGTGAGTGCAGGGTAGAAATCGATTTACGTAAAGAGACTAATTTATTGTTATTATTTAATATTAAAATATACCTTTAGAAGTTTTTCTACAAAGGTCCTGTTATTCTGGGCAATAGCTGCTGGTGTAACTTCAGTGGAGAGTCGTCTGCCTATATCTCCAAGTAATAGTTCCGGTGGACAGTCTTTTACCTGCCACTTTGCATTTTTTATACGCTTCAAACTATTAGTTCTGTAACATAAAAGTATTATGACAAATATTTATCTCTTAAATAATCAATAAGAATAATAAGCCTTGTCCTTTTACATTACATAACTAATAAATTTGCTATATTTTTTACTTTAAAATCTCTATGATTTGAGATAATTATAAAATTACCTCAATTTGAAAGAAATGATGATTTATGAAGATATTTAAAATACGCATGTTTTTGATACAACATCTTTATTCATTTATATTTTATTATAAATTTCTCTATATTAACAATATCAATAAAAATGGAAATTAATATTAATAGCTACCTTATTTGGTAATCAATAGATACCAAGATTATGCTTATACAAATCATTTGTAACAAATTTTAGTGTGGGAATAAAATGTAATTTCTATCAGTTAGATATTTTAATAAATACGTCATTTAACAATATAAACATTCCACTATAAAACGTCATGCTTTTTTAATTATTCAAAAATATTAAAGTTAAAAATTTTATTATGTAAATAACAGAATATATCCGTAATATTTCTATCTACAATTACACAAATTGAGCTGCGTTTCGCTATGAGCAAAAGCAAATAATTAACATATGTTATGTACATGCAAGTACGCACACAGAACGATACAAAATGCAATTCGGTATAAATTTTAAACAGCCATGCAGAAAATCACAACAATTGGAAGCAGCGTATGTATAATATGAACCATAATGATTCACATATCGACGGTGAAGTACCAATACCTCCTAATGACATTTTTAATAAATTTAGACATATTGGCTTTTTGCGAGATATTTCTAAATTTTAATTTGAATGCCGTCGCAACTAAAAATACTCTAAGATTTCACTAAAACATACTAACAGAGCCTTTAAAGTGATAAAAAAAAAGTTAATTTATTAAAAATGTCAGTTAGGAGGTATTGGTACTTCACCGTCGATCTGAAAAGAACTACACACACAGAAAAATCAGGCTTATAATAATATCAATAAAGAATACAATCCTAATATAAACAAATTAAAATTCAGTTCTCAATTTATGGCTCATAATAAAGTCACTTATAGTGGAGTAAAAATTGTATAATCACAATATCTTTTATTACTAAGCTTATGTTATAATATTATTGTTACAACCATAAATTAATATTCATAAAATCCGATTTACAAATCACAATATAGCACTTTAAAATAAAATAATGTATAAAATTTTAATATTGCGTTGTAATGGTTATACCATCCTTACTAATATTATAAATTCGAAAGTAACTCTGTCTGTCTGTCTGTTACGCTTTCACGCCTAATCCACTGAACCGATTTTGATGGAATTCGGTATAAAGATAGAACTGAACTTGGGAAAGGACATAGGATACTTTTTATCGCGAAAAAAATGATAGAGGGGGGTTGAAATAGGGGATGAAAGTTTGTATGGAAGTTCCTTATTGTCAAACATAAAATCATGTAAAATTGTTGAACTGTTTACAACTTCACCACATAAACAACTTAACCAATTTTGATAAATAGTCTAGACCTTGGGAAAGTCTATAGGATACTCCTTATCATATCGCGCGATATAACCGAATTTAACGCGGGCGAAGCCGCGGGCGGAAAGCTAGTTTATAATATTTAAGAAAAAGTTAAAACTAAAGTAATACAAACTTAAGAACACGATTATTCGAGCTTAATAGTTATATGTTCGAGATTCTGAAATATTCGCATAACATAATAATATTTACTACTTAAAACATCTTTTAATTATTTATGTATTACATTAAATTATGCGTTATTCATCAAAGAGTAGAATATTAATTGTACTGACAGGCATGGAATAAAAAAATATCTATTCCAAAATTTTTCAATAAATATAAAAAAAAACATTGCATTTTGCTACTTTTTACAATAATGTGAAACATAAATATATCTTTATTATATATTTAAATAGGAAAAACTCTAGAAGTACACTAATATCAAAACAAATAATAAAATTTAAATATACATAAAAAACAACCATAAATTACACATAACAATACGCAAATGACCATTTACAAGACAAGACAAGCACAAATCACATCACATGCTATTAAGCAAGCAAATCAATACTGATATTTTATTACAACAAATTCGATATATAAGCGTTAAGCTTATTTAACTAAAAGATTTTTATTTAAGATAATTTAAAAAGCTATCATATTAACAAATCACCCTTTACATTATATTTATGATCTAACATTTTTTTTAACACAAATTGAATATATTTCCAATTTATAAATACAAATAATTTATATAATAAATTACAAATGATATAAGTGGCGATACCCGTGTATGACGTACGTGCGTGTTTGTTACATGCTCTATTGCGCAATATATCTGTTATGGTTTTATGTGTATTAAAAGTTGGGAACAACAAGCGTAATAATTAGAAAATTATGCACATTAAAAAAAATTTCTACGCTTTTATCTATTTAGTTATTTTTCAAAACAATCTAGGTTTAGATTCAACAAGCACATTACGAAATAGTATACATACAACTACTATTAACCTTAAAGTAATAATCTACATTATTTTGGAATCAAATAAAATCATTATATGTAACTAGCAATAAAGTCAGTAAATATTATAATTTGAAACCAAAATACAAGAAACAATAGACAATTCTACTGTGTGTGTAATGTATCGCACCTGCGATCAGACGGGGTGGGGGGCGCCAGCGCGTTCGCGTCGAGCCTGGCGGGGAAGGCCCTGTAGTAGGCGGCCCTGTGGGGGAGCCTCTCGCCCGGCGCCCCCACCTCCACCTCGCAGGCCCACGCGCCCCCCGCGCCGCCCCCGACACCCCCCGCGCCGCCCGCGCCTCCCGCCCACACGCTGTACCCCCGAGTCGCGAGACCCCCTTCGCCTAAACGCCCCCTGAAAATTCACCCCCTTATTCTACACACGCTCACTTTCACATAATGACAAGTACTATATACAATTTTCACTTTAAAATAATATTGTTTTTAAAGAAACGAGTTGAAAAGTTGAATAAAAAAATCGGGAATTATTACCTTTAAAATATATTTAAAAAAGTGCTTGTTTGTTGTTAGTAAAATGTTATTTGTATTAGTAGAATGAAAATGCTTACGACGATGCAATGCGTATGTTCTTTTGTTAAAATTAAAAAATAACAATATTCATTTGTAATTAGAGGTTTTTTAATATTAATAACTTTCACCCTCTATTTTAAAAAAACACACACTTTCAAGAACAAGCCACCTCATCCATGTTAGTCCATACTGTAAAATGCACACATAAACATGAAGAACATTCCAGAACTCACCTAACAGCACGTATTCTGTGTTCGAAGACTTGCAGGTTAGCATCGTATTCACCCCAATTAGCCATAATCTTGTTATCAATGAGTGTAGCGAACATTTGCGTTTCAAGGAATCTGGAGAGAAATGGCCTATGGCGCTGCGGCTGATCCGATAGAAAAGATGCTTTATCGAAATTCACCATTGATTCTCGCGCAGAAAACCAGGAATCACGATCCTATGATGGTAAAAATGTATTGTATACTCGTATATGTCACGAAAAAATCAACGTCAATTCTTCAGCTATACAAAATCTGTATATACATATATATTTATAGTTAGTGAACCAAATATTTCGTTAATTGCATTTTGAGAACTGACCTACACTTTCTCATATGTCATATGATACTAAACCAAAACCTATATTAATTACTCAAATATACAGATTTTAAATTTAAAAATAATTATGAGTGTATTAAAAACGCTCTTCAAAAATATATAATAATATTTAAAAATATATAGTAGCTCGTTATAACTTTACCTGGTCTGGCATTATAACGAAATTTTCATACATTAAGAACATATGAACAAATCTATTGAGGAATGTTTCTCTGACAGATATATTAAAACGAACATCCTCATTGTACTGGTCTTCATCATTGAGTATTTTTATCTTTGCGGTCGGCATAACTGTTTCTGCGTCTACATCATCTATATTAACTCCTGTGAAATAAATATATGTAACAGGGGTGAGCGACCTTTTTTAGCAACGCGAATATTTAAGTTTTGAAATTAAGAAAAAAAAAACTTTTTAATAGTAGTTAAAATTTGTATTCATATTATAAATATTATAGTAGAGAAAAAATAATAATCAATATTTATATTGATATAGTCGAATTATTTTTTTCTCGTATAAATAATCGGTCATCCGTTCTATCCTAAAAACGTAGTAGTAACGCAGTAATACGAGTTACCGGTGCGCTTGACGATGTCGACGATGCGCTGCAGCGCGTCGAGACGGCGCGGCGCGCGGCGCGGCGAGCCCGGCGGCGACGCGTTCAGCGGCCGGCTCTCCTCCCACTCCAGCACGTCGTGGAACGAGTGCTTGCGGCGGAGACCACCTGCGCGTTACAATATACTACCCTCAGAAGAAAAACTATAACACAAACTTTCCGTAACTTCTGATTTTGCTAGAAATGTAACTGAGATATTTTGATAAAATCACGAATTTGAGTATATTTCTCAGAACGCGTCGCGTTCGGTAGCATTCATTCGTATCTAATTTATTAGTACAGCTATTATACAAAAAAAGAACAGTTATCTTAAAAAATCCCTAAAAAGCAGGGTTAAAATAAAAAAAAAAAACATGATTAAGATCATATCCATACAGAGGGTGCGATACGTAATAGCTTATGTTCGGAACCCATGTAATTTTTTTGCAACATCTCTCGATAACACAATGAGAAATTTTAACAAATAAAATACATTCCCGTATCTTTCAATGCCAATGTCTTACATCGTGACAGATAAATCACATCAGGTACATCGATAAGTGAGTAATGATTACATTTTAACGTGACAATCAAATACAAGATAGATACCGACCATTATCAATTTTATGACATAAAAATATTTATATATTTATTGTTTTATTGTAAGTAATTGACATCAAAGAGTTTTTTTTTTTGTTATGGAGAATTTATTCGCCTGTCGTGGCGCAGAAGCACAATCATACGACTGTAAATGCAACAGGTTGTGGATTCGATTTTTTCGATTCCCACTCCAGAAAATGGAATTTTTCATTTCCTGGGTTTGGTTGTTACCAAAGCAGAGCGCGGTGTTAAGTTCCGCCACTCAGCACGCAATGCCTCAATTCGGCGGAAAGTGAGAAACGTAGTGTCTTAACACTAGGTTCCCTCTGTCTACCCTGCTATATGCAGGATACTGCGTGAAGCTGTGTATGTATATAATTTATACACCTATTGAAATTGATATACAAATTTTTATTTGGACGGAGAATAATTACTAATGGCGCGGGTTCATATGATGCTATGTTCAAAGAAAAAAAAAAATTGTTACTATTTTTCTTATAAGAATATTTTTTAATATGTTTTTGTTTTCAATTTTGAACTATGATTATTTAGTTTTCATACCTGACGGTAATGTGCAACTGCTGCTCATCCCATCATTCATATGCTTATATGAGGTTCCATTTAATGGCACACCTAGTTTAGTTGGTTCTGTTTCAGGTCTTTGGATCTGTAATATAAACACAAATTTTATAATACATCTTTTATGTAAAAAAAATAAGAGTAACTTTAATATTACTAAAATAATATTTTTTAAATACCTGGTGCTTATCTAACACATGGTTGAGTTCTTCTATGAAGGGTGTTCTGTGCGGTAGTATTGGCAGTTCCTCTGGCATTTGTATGTCTGGCTTGTCTATATCTACTAGACAGAGTGTAGCTTCGGAACTTAGTGCAATATTACGTGGGCCATTACCACCTATTGTAACAGCAGCACTATCAGCATGGAGACCTACAAACATTATCCAATGAAAAATATGTTATTTTTTTAACTTCTCGTTGTACCCAGCACATAGCAGAATAGATAGAGAGAATCAAAGAACCTAGAGTCAAGATACTCTATTCTTTTTTAATATTTCCGTTCTCCGTTATTATTTTGAATTATTATCTGTGTGTCTATATCGCTAAATGAGCAAAAAGAAAACAATAAAACATAATTTTGTTACTAAACATTAATCCATAGTAATTAAATGTATTACCCATAACAAATGGCACAGGAGCATCTAAGAAATGGTATAAAGGCGAGGGCAATATTGGTACATATACATGTGCCCATGTGAAGGGTAGTAAAAGAGATACAATACATTCAGCCACCAACATCAACTTATTGAAATCTGAAAACAACACATTATTTTATACAATATTATAAATCATATCAATAAAAATATTTGAAAATGTCTTCAAAAGTAATTAATAATGAAACTATACCACTAGATCTTAATAACACTTGATGTTCTAACAGAACACATGTGAAAAGTTGCACCACACATTCTACACCAAGGTGAGAAAACATTACTCGAAGAGGATAATCTAAGAGAGGTAACTCCTCGGGCGCATTTGGCATTCTTATGACCTGCAAAAAATATTTTTATTTTTATTATTAAAAATATTTCAGAGTGCTAGAATAAAAATAACTTAAATATAATCATTCCCCCTTAGTCACAATCATCATATTTGCAGCTAGATGCTGTTGCAATGCACTACAATGGCTTCATTAAAATATATGAGAGGATTATTAGCCAACAATATTTGTTTTTAAGAAATATACTTACTACTGGTATTGGATCCAAATGTGGTTCTGATGGTGGAACATAAAGACGTAAAGCTTGTCCTGGCAATGGCACTGGTACTTCATACAAAAGATTATAGACATAGGATTCGGGACTTAGTCCAGGTCCTGGCTGTCTGGGTAATGACCTAATAATGTTAAATTATAATTTTTAACTTTGAATTTTTCTGGTATACATATTAAGTTCACATAACTTAAACACTGACACCAACCTAAATAAATTCTCTAAAAATAATTGTGCTACCCTAACATAAGGGTATTGGCATATAAGTGCTATACTTTTGGCTACATAGAGTTTATCTTTGGTTATATCATAGTAAGTCAGGGCTGCACCAGTGTGAGGTGCCAATTTAAAAGATCTTGGTAATGATCGTGAACTTTCTTTGCCAGATCCTTTTCTATTCCCTGGAGGAGTTTGTCCACTCGATAATTCAGTAATATACATTGCCTGTAAAAAAGGAATTTTTCATGAGAAATATTTTTATTTACAAAAACATTTTATTCACTAAAATATAAACAAGTCATTTATATAATATGTAAGCAAATAATTTATTACACATATATAAATTGTAAAGAAATATTGCCAGGTGTTCATAACACATTAAATTTATAGCTGTAAGAATATAATAATCACATTTGTTTCATATCTCTTCTTATTATTAACTATTTGCATCTTTACCTTCAAAGATTAGTTGAATAGCAATTTTTTATTTAAAACTTATTTACTATACAAGTATTGCTTTATTATAAGTCATCTTATATTATTATAAGTTCAATTAGATCACAATACAACTTACTTGTAAGGTATGCATGGCACTGCATATGTTTCTATTTCTAACTTCTTCATAAAATATAAGACTGAATCCATAGTACCTAGATGCATTTTCTCTTGTTACAACAAAACTATGGAACTTTGGTTCTAAAGAATGTTTTTGTGTTCTAAATTGGAGACCAGCTGGTAAACAAAGCTACAAAAATATAAGAACAACCTTAGGAACAAGAACATTATTTCCTAAAGTAACATATTATGAAGTAGTTTTATATAATTTTATATAAATATTATGTTAAATTTACCATACACACTGCATGTTCATCAAACTGATTGCTGTTAACATTATCTGGATAATGAGCTAAAACTTTTCCTTTGTATGAGCGATCTAGTGGAGATATATGTAGATTATCCCCTAAAAATGACAAGATTTTGTATATTATATATGTGCACTTGAATTAGATGAAAAAAAAAAAAAAAAAATAAATATTAAGTATATTAAATTACCACTAAGTCTATCTGTTTCTAATCTGAATCAAAGTCAGATTACAAAATTACGAAAATAATCAGCAAAACGACAACCAACAGAAAAGATCTGGAACAGACATCTACTTCATATCGACCCATTATTTAGTAGTGAGACACTTTCTCTTCCAGATACTGTTTTTACTCAGACTTTTTGCCATACCATTGTTTACAAATTTTAAAGTCTGAGTGAAACAAAACCGTAATTAAACTGATGACTATTACCTGGCGTTATATGCATTATGTAAATAAAATTATAAATAGGAGTAACATTATATGTTTTTAAAACTAATTTAAGACAAATCGCGCGAAGACACCAAGATAATTCTGTATTTGACAGAATTTAAAAATAGTGATGTAAGAATCGATACTGAAACGTCGATAATTTAAGCGACGAAATATTAAAAGCTAAATACTTAGGTTGGACTTGCAACACTTGAATTTAAAGATATATATTCATAATTAAGTGGAAATTCTTGAAGTCTAAAGTTTAAAAATTACTATATTATTTCCAAAGGGATTTGGGAAACAAAAATAATTCCACAATTTCAATTTTTGTACAGAAAATATTTATTTTTTTGTATAAAAAAATATATCAATTATAAACATGGACATTTTTATGTACGTGAATCTAAATTGTTTTATTGTCTTTACATTAGTGAGTAATTAATATAAGTGTATTTAAATATAAATCAACATTTCTTATTAAAACCATAGATTGTTATAATTAGTTATCAATTGTTATCATTTTTAGTCTGTATTCATTCTTCAACCAATCGAATAGGATCCTAGGTTTTTAAATTGTAATTTAATCTTTGTTAGGATGTCAGTGGGGTGTGCACTTACGTTTTGTATGCGTTTTCAAGTAAATATTTTTTCTTATGTATGTTCGTAGAGTTTACTATTTAGCATAAGTTTTTGTGATTTTACTAATATTTTATAATAAATTATAATTCCCATTTTCTGTGATACATTTATTATTTTAGCCAAAATAGCAAAGCCCAAGGTAATTATTAACAAATATTTTTTAATAAATAAACTTTAAGCTAAACGCATTATTTTATAAGTTAAGTTTTAATTTAAACTTTCAATTAAGTTAAAATTAATTACAAGCACTTTTTATATATGACTTTTATATAATTTAGATTTATAAAAATTCTATAACTAATCAATATACACAAATTATAAAATTGAATTTGTTTTGCGATCTCTTTATTTAAACAATGATGTTTTTAATAGATAAGCATTATTTCAAGTTAATAATCATTTTTAATAAATTTTGGCTGATTAACTGATTGTTGATTACTTATACTCTAGTACATACATTACCTATGATTCATATAATATATTGATAAAATATTTGTTTCAGAATGCTTAGAGGAAGAGTGCAACATTTCCTCCATTGTACGTTTTTTATATCTTTTATATATTTATTCTTAGTATTTGCGGGTGCAATCATCTTAGATGATAAAGAAAAACCTTATGTTGACCCTTGGGAGTCTTATGGGGTCTATGGAGCTCTTATGTTGTATATTTTAAGACTCCTTACATTGCTTACAATACCCCAAGTACTATGCAATTTCGGTGGGCTAATATTGTTCAATGCATTCCCAGGAAAAGTGAAATTAAAAGGATCTCCATTACTTGCACCTTTTATTTGTATTAGGGTTGTGACTAGAGGTGATTTTCCTAAACTTGTAAAGGATAATGTGTCAAGAAATCTTAACATGTGTATAGATGTCGGTATGGAGAATTTTATGATTGAAGTTGTAACAGATAAAGCCATTAATTTGCCTAAACATCGGAGAGTTAGAGAAGTTGTAGTACCAGCTGAGTATAAAACAAAAACTGGAGCTCTGTTTAAATCTAGAGCTTTGCAGTATTGTTTAGAGGATAATGTCAATATTCTAGCAGATACAGACTGGATTGTACATTTAGATGAGGAGACATTGTTAACAGAAAATTCTGTTCGTGGGATATTGAACTTTGTTTTAGATGGTCAACACCAATTTGGCCAAGGATTGATTACTTATGCAAATGAGAATATTGTCAATTGGTTGACAACACTTGCTGACAGTTTTAGAGTTGCTGATGATATGGGAAAACTGAGGTTTCAGTTTTATATATTTCACAAACCTCTCTTTAGTTGGAAGGGTTCTTATGTAGTTACTCAAGTGAGTATTTTTATGTATATTGTTTAAGCTATGGACTCAGGAGATATATTTAAATTAACTATACAATTATTTTATTTTAGGTATGTGCAGAGAAGAAAGTATCATTTGATAATGGACTTGATGGTTCAGTAGCAGAAGACTGTTATTTTGCTATGAAAGCTTATGTAGAGGGATACAGTTTCAATTTTATTGAGGGTGAAATGTGGGAAAAATCTCCTTTCTCTCTCTGGGATTTTATGCAGCAAAGAAAAAGATGGATTCAAGGTATTTTGTTAGTTGTTCATTCTGAACAAATACCACCCTTAAAGAAGATTTTCTTGGCAATATCTTGTTATTCATGGGTCACACTGCCTTTTTCTACTAGCAATATGCTATTAGCTGCTATTTGTCCAATACCATGTCCTCACTTTTTAGATTTAGTGTGTGGGTTTATAGGAGCGGTTAATATATACATGTATATATTTGGTGTAATGAAATCATTTCCTATTCATAGATTTGGTCCACTTAAATTTGTTTTATTTATTGGTGGAGCTTTAGCTACCATTCCCTTTAATGTAGTTATTGAAAATATTGCCGTTATATGGGGTGTTTTAGGCAAGAAGCACAAGTTTTATATTGTGAACAAAGAAGTCAAAATACCAGTTACAGTGTGAACTGTTAGTATACATATTAGTATTAGACATTGCACAAATTACTTAAGTTAAATTATCTCTATGCTTGAAGGATGAATATATGGATTTGATAGTGTACGATTTTTGTATTTACTTATGTCAAGAGATTGTGTTTCGAAACATGAACAAGTGATTAGTCAGTCACCTATATTTTGTTACCAAAGACTTAAACTTTGTATTATGTTAATATAATGTTTGTAAATTATCAAAACAAGGTGTTATTTATTTTTAACATATATTTCGAATAGATGTTCATTTGTTTCATTTTTCATATTGATGAATAAATATTTTTTGATTATTTTTGTTATTGTTGTTTTTCTATGTGTAATGTGTAAAATATTATATTAAGTATTCATATTTTTATGGGGCTATTTTGGTAATAACATTATTTTTTATAGGAAGGCACAAATATAATTCTGTGGTAAACACAATCAATAATAATAGACTGCCTGTAGAATATATGTAACTGAACAAGTTTGATATATTGTATGTGAAACAGATATGAAATAGTTAAATGGGCACATGTTGTATATTAATTGTTAAGATAAAATCGTAGTCATAAATTAAACACCAAGCTATATTTTTAATCCCTTCATTATGTACTTAACTGTAAAGTATTTTATACCTATAATTATCAAAATTTTGTTTATTACTTATATTGTACATGCCTTTGACAGACACTAGACCTAAATGTCTAGAATTATATTTCACATTTCACATAAGGTTGAAACATTAGAAAGAACATACAATCTCAGAAAAGACAGTATTAGGTAGAAGATAAAATCTTGTATTACTCATATAAACGGTAAAGATAAATGTAATGATAAAGCTACAGCTAATCAGAAATCAGATCATGAATAGTCACACAACTGATACTCATGGTTTTCAAATAAAATATTAATTGGATTAAAATATGACCCCTTTTTTTTAAATATATATTTAAAATAACCAGTATTCAGACATTCAACATTTGTATCCATTTACTTCAGATACGATATGCATATTAGCAGTAATTGCTTTTACTTTGAAATTTGCAAAATGTATAAATAAGTTTACCTGGTTCTGGTAATATATTGATAAGGCTTGCAATTAAATTAGATAGAAATTCATTTTAAAGTCCAAAAATTGTTAACTATTGTCATACATTTATTATTTATTGTTGTGATTCTTGTAATAAAATGTTTCAATAAATGTAAAAAATTAAAGTTATATTGTTGAATAAATAAAAATTATTATGAAAAAAATATATATTTTCACATATGTATGTTACAAGTGGGTGCATTTGTTTTTGATCTCAGTGTAGAAACATCATTAGTTATTATGTCTTACAACAACAACAGTTCTTATAACAACAGTTGATTGCGTAAATCTATTTGAAGTGATGTTCAAAATTGAATGTAAGTTAATAATAATAAATATAAAGTATTCACTAGTGATTACAATGTTTTCATTTATAAGTGTCTTGTTTTTGAATTTAAGTGACTTAGGTCTTACAAAATTTTAAGTGAGTAAGAAAACAATAAGTGATTTGGTTACTCACATAAAAATTGTGGATGTAACATTTCTAGTTGTAAAATAAATATAGCTATGACATGATTAGACGAAAAATTTATGATAATTAATATCTACGTTTATATATACATTGTAGACATGTTATGTTTGAGTCCTGTTGTCAAAGGAAGATTTTACTATTTTATTAAAAAGTATTATGTGAATTTTACATATTTGTGGTTAACATTTTTTCAAGATGATTGTTATTGTAAATTTGAGATAAATATAAAGTTTACAGTTACTTGTATCGACATTCTCTTCCCTATTCGTTTTCACCCGTATATGGTTTAAAACGAATAGGGAAAAGGATTTAAAACTATTCGTTTCAAACCATATATTGTTACGTGTAATATATACACGATGACTGCAAGCTTATTTTAAAATAAAAATCTTCCTTTGAGTTTGTAATAAGATCATATAAATTAACTGCGAGTCTAATATTGTCTTAGCCTAAAGATATATTTTAAATTTTAATACAATGAATATCAATGCAAACTTTTCAATTTAATATAACAATGCGAATGGTCTTTCTTACTCAGAAATATCTATTAGCATTTAAATGTGGTTCTTGTTTTGACGTGGCTGTAAAAGGTTTTAACTTAACTAATAAGGGATAAAATGTTTGTTTACGTATTTTCATTGTGTCATAACTATATTATATACGTTTTTTCCGTAAAAGAAAACCATATCGTTAGATTCGCTTTGTAAGTGGGTTTAAAATTTTCTACACCTAAATAGAGGTCAATGTGGAGTTACATAGGTGTCAATTGGTGCCTTCCTAGTGTTCTACTCTCATAACAATTTACAAGTTTCAAAAATTAACTGCCACTCTTATGACTCGTCCTCTGTGAAGTATTATGAATGTGTATTCCGTGTGTCTGAAATAAAAATGTTTGTCTAGTGTATTTTACATATACATTTATTTATTATTGCCATATCACACTCGGTTATTGTACGAATAAAAAAAATATTATGTCATTATATATTCGGAAATCTTGACAACAGTCTGATTCATCAATTTTGATATAAAATTGATAGTCACATACGAGTATTCTATGACCTTCGCGTTATCAAGACATCGACCGACAGTTAGTTCGATGCTCGTTCGATGTTTAGGGGTTTCACGTTTTATTTTAAAGCTGTTAACTCGTTTTCTAAATAAGTAAGCTCGCCGGTCTTCCACTAGCTACATGGCCTGACTTGGCTTCATAAAGCATGAACTTGTCTACTCGAATCGAAATAGGTGAAATAGAAAAAAATATTGTTTAAAGAAATAAATAGCATAGCCGACATATCGCTGCGGTTAAATATATTTGAAAGCTAACAATGGAAGTTTCATGCTTCGTAAAGATTGATACTAGAATGTGATATGCGCAACATAAATAGGTATAACGTAAGTTCTGTTTGATAATCAAATATACAGGTAGTATAGTTGATGTCGAATTGTATTTTGCTGTTTGATTATAAATATATAAATTTTGTGAGTATGTGTTTCGAAGTTTGGCACCTCATTAATGAGAAACTTATATTAAATTAATATGAATGCAATTTTCGCTTTGTTTTATTATACAGTAGTACCTCCTACTTGGATGATACACCACCACCATCAACAAGTGGTGAAGCGTCCATATGGACGCGTATACACGATTCTCATCGGCTTATTTTTTGTAAAGTACAACACATTAGTGGCGGATTTACTAGCAGATTAAGGAGGCCAAAAAAAAAGAATACAAGGTCGGGAAAAATTTGGGAGTGAGATTGCAAAAAGAAACAAGCTCTACAAAAACTATACATTCCATACCGTCGCCCAGGTCGAAATTGTATATACAGGTTAACACTTATAAAATATTCACTCTTTGCCACTGCCATCTACTAATAATTAGATACAAGTTCCCGTTGACGCGTTAACAACGCGATGCCTAGCAACGTCAATGTGAAACCACGGGAGTGTATGTAACATTTGTTTTATTAATTTAATATATTTTTATGCATTATTTTAAAAAGGTAAATATTAGGTATCATTCACACTCTTACTTATACTTGATACTTAGGTATCATGCACTCCTTCTCTATATTAACTATAAGTGTGCCAAGTTTCATGCTCCTCCGTCCGAGTAATTTTCGAGGGTAAAAAAAGGGTACAAAGTTTTTGCTTTCTGTATACATATATACAAAATTGGAGTGTCTGTTTGTAAAACATATTAAAAAAACTGCTTTTCACTACATGCATATGAAATTATATCGGTACATATACCACAATAGCAATTTTTCAATTTTTGTTTGTCTGTCTGTCTGTTAGTTACGGCTAATCTCTAAAATGGTTAGACTGATTTTGACGGAACTTTTACTGGCTGCTAGCTGTTGTAATAAGGAGTAACTTAAGCTAGTTTTAATTTAGAAAAATTATTCTAATATTATTAATTTAACATAATATACTTTTTTGTTAAATTTCATGCGGGCGAAGTTGCGGGCACAGCTAGTAGGTATTAATATAACCTCCTGGGTAGATTGCCTTATAAACATGTAAGGTTACAATTACTCGCCTTGAGTTAAACATTAGTAATAATGTCCTGAACACTATTATGCATAAAGTTATATGAAGAACCCTTATCCGGTCCCACTTGTGTGAAGAAAAAATCAATTTCAAAGTGAATTGTGCATATAGATTTTTCTGACTTTCCACCTAAACGGTAAACATCATAAACTAGTTGAAACAAAAAGTAGGCTCTGTAATTAACTATCTATAAAAAATGTCTTTATATTTTTTCTGCAATTTTCATTTATGAGTTATAATGACTTATGGTATATTTTGATTGAAGCATATTTTAAATAAAAAAAACTTACACAATATTTATTAATATTTTTTGAATATATAAAGAGATTGAATAAATCACAATTAGAATATCGAATAAGTAGATAACAAAGGGAGAATATATCACATTTTTTTATCTGTGAAAAGAAAAGCAACAATATATAATTTACATAATATATAATATAATTTACATAATACCCACCTACCTACCTACCTATGTATATAATACCCACTCAATTTTTTTATAGGATAATTTTAAATTGCGTTTCTCTTTGAAAATATTCTAAGTGACTAAACCCCATCACAAATCAATTAAGTGATATTAGTAGGTTTTGCTTATATCTAGTGCAAAATACATACTTTTTTCATAAGTTTTAACCGACTTCAATAAAAGTTATTAATTCGTCAGTATCTTTTTCTGTGTATGTCACTCAAAGATATCTGAATCGATTTGAAAAATCTTTTATTGGAAATAATATACTTCCTGACAATTGAATTGACTGTATTCTGGATAAATTATGGGAAAATTTTATACACATGAGAAGCGATTTTACCTAGTTACTCGTCCATACTTTTTGATGGTAAAATTTGCCGAATTTGCTGAACGGATGATGAAGACCAATAAATGGCTAACGTAGTTGTCTGGCCTAATGCGTTTAATTTAACTGTTGTATAGTGTCAATTGCCTTCAATATTTTTTGTAATTAATATACTGGACATTTCTCATTAACTTTCGCATCAATATTAATAACTGCCGCAGGCAATTAATATTATTAGTGCGAAAGTTTATGAGAAATGTCCCGATGTTTGTTATTTTTTCGGAGGGATTAAATAAAATGTAACTTTTATGAACACTATTATGATATTTTTTATATCAAAATAACACGAAATTTACAATTTATAAAGATTTTGTATAATTTTGCTACATAATACAATGACAAATATCAAGTAAATCGGAAAAAAATGTTGTCCTCTGAGCGTCTAGCGGGTGCTGCCTAAACGGTTGGAGCTACACGAAAATAATGTACTTCAGAGTTATATGTTTTAAATAGTGCTAAATCAAAGTCCGCGACAGCATATATCTATATTTTACGTGGAGACAATTATATCCTAAAGAATGAGTTAAAAATAGAATTAAATTGGATGCGTGTTTTAAAGTATTATTCATATTCTTATCAATTTTTGTACATTTTTTTTTTCAAAATTTAATATAGATGAACTTTGTCATTTACACAAAGTAATTTCAATAAATAGTTGAATTTTATCACTAAAAGATTTAGTACAATAGTAAGCGATTACGAGAACCACAAGGGGGTGGAGGGGGAGTCCCGACGTGAAGTCGCGGGCAGCTGCAGATGCGTGAGGGCAGACGTTATTGGCGGTTGTGTTGTTTTTCGTATAGGAAATTCCGAGCGATTTATATTAATTACTCTAATATATCGATTTTGTATAATAACGCTAGTTATTTAATCGATTTATATTAAACTAGAGTTCCCGTTGACGCGTTGTCTACCATGTATATGTCACTTTATACAATGCATGCATGCCAAATCGTGGTAGTGAGTTTAACATTTATTTTATTAATATAATATATTTTTCATGCATTATTTTAAAAAAGATATTATCGCTGTGCACTCCCTTGCCATATAAACTATAAGTGTACCAAGTTTCATTCTCATCCGTCCACATAATATTCGTAAACAGGGATCCAAAGTGTTTCCTTTACATATAGATAACAAGCGTTATTATACGAAATGTTATATCTTAAATTACAACAGATTAATAATAAAATTTTTAAATTAATCTGTTCTATAATAAAACAGTAGAAAAAGTGTATCTATACATTGAATATACTTATGAAAAAATATGATGTTTTAAATTTTTGTATGTGTGTTTTGGTTGTTAGACAAACTAGGATGTAACTTTACTAGCTAGACTTATAAGTATGATTAATTTTGAGACACACTTGAGGCAGAACCATATCTGACCCGCTAAACTGTAAGAAATGAGTGAAAGCCATCTTAACAAAAGCTGTTTAGCGTGATGAGCATTTTCCATTAACATATTTATAACAATTTAAGTTCTGGAAAATTTTATAACATACACATACATAGATTCACGCTGTATCCCGCATATAGCAGGGAAGGCAGAGGGAACCTAGTGTTAAGACACTCTGTTCCCCACTTTCCGCCGAATTGAGGCATTGCGGGCTGAGTGGCAGAACTCAACGCCGAGCTTTCCCTTATTACCAAACTCAGGAAATGAAAATACTAAACTTTACATTTCCTGGAGTGGGAATCAAACCTACAACCTTTCGCGTTTACAGTCGCACGCTTGTGCCTCTGTGCCACGACAGGCGTCAAATAAAATTTTATAAAGAACCTTAATATATCAGTTAATCTAAAAGGAATGAGTAAATGGCACAAGGGATGTTGTTCTATATGGTGGACAGTTTTTGATAACAATTAAAAAGTAGATATGAATAAGAAACTGGGGCCATCGTGGCACATTGGGACAAAATATGACTGTAAAGGGTCCCAGGTTCGATTCTTTATTTCTTCGCTTCGATAAGACAAAGTGGAGTATTAAGTTTCGTCATGCTACATGCAATCTCTCGAATTCGAATAGAGTCCGGAGCGTCTTAGCAGTATTATTCAATGTAAGGGAAATAATATCTCATAATATATGTATATAATAACATAAACTGGAAGTACCTCCATATGGTATTATTAATGGATCTAATATTAACGGGTTAGTATTATGTTGCGGACTCCAAATATCCGAATATAAAACTCTAATTAACTATATAATTCTATTTAATAGAAAGTCTATAAAAATGTTAAATTTATATATATATATATAATGTACAACTCCATAATACTACAACTAGCATTATATTCTGTATTTATGCTGCTGGTGTAATATCGGATTGGCTAAGAACCATCGAGAAAAGATTTTTTTTGTTGAACTCTTCTGTTCCAAAACTTTATCTTTTTATGAACATTTATCATCTGTCAGATCGCTATCGTAACTAAATCTCTGTCTTGTTTAAAGGTAAGATATATTTGTAGAATCCGGATATAACGACATTCTAGGGACCGGAGATACTAGGTCGTACTCATCGGATGACGCACAAACGGCAGATTTTTTTCTAAATTATATAACTTACGATTACATATTATTATAAACGCAAATTTTTTAAAGGTTTCTTCCTTTTCACTTTGTAAAATACTTCTGCTTTACAAAACTGAATTTGTCGACCTTTATAAAGTGATAATCACTTTCTATGATTTACGCACACCAATAAGGAGAAGTGATTCGCTCGAGGTAAAATTGGTATTGGTCCAAATTCCCAGGTATTAGTTCATGAGATATGTAAACAAAAGATTGTGCGTCGTTATAACCGGACGAATTATAATTATTTTAAATATTGGTCGCTATATCCAGTTTGTCGCTTAAACCAGAGTCGCGCTATACGGTTATACTTTCTCAGTATCCAACTATGAAACCTAACTTGAGTTATATATACCCACTTTTATTTACTAAATTTTACCTATGGGTAAAATTTAGCAAAGAAAGGGTAAGATATCGTAGATTAATTCTCAACTATGAATGTTTTGATATTAGTATTAGATAGCTGTGAGAGAGTAATCATAAAAGAAGCACCGAACTTCTCGGCAGCATTAAGTAATTCTCAAGGAAATGGTAAAAACTGGTATTTTACGTTTTATAGTCGTAAGTCCGGGATATAGAAATGGAAAGCTTGGCAAGAGCCATAAAGACCACGCAAACGCAGTTGTATATGACTAGTAACAGCATTATAACATATAATTAAGGTACTGTTTTTAAACCAGATAAAAATGATAAATGCAGGCTAGGAGAAATAAGTTTTACGTTTCCCGCGTTCTCGTATCCCGCAAGGCAGGCAAAGACAACCCAGTGTCAAAACTCACTGTTTTAAGTGTTTAAAACAGTGAGTTTTGACACTGGGCTCTGTTTTGCGCTTTCGGCCTGATTTCGGCACATTGTGTGGCGAATGTCGGCGAAACAAATCACCGCTTGAAGCGAATTTGACGCTGTGATTTGTTTCGTTAAAGCAGGGAAACGAAATTACAGCTAGTAGAGTAATAAGTATCCTTCAAGATTGGAGCACCTAATGTAGAGCCACAAGAAATATGGACATGACTAGACCGTTGAAATTAATATAATTTTAATATAATCATTCCCTCAAGTTGGAATCGAACTCATAACCAATCATGATTACAGTCAGACGCTGTTCCACTGCACCAAGACGGCCTCTTATGGATGTTTTGATGGATTTTTTTAAACATGATTGATATATTCTCATAATATAATATATATGCATATGCAGTCAGGTGAACTTCTGTGTCGCACTCTCTAGCATGACAAGATTTTATTTTTGCCAAAAATGTACATAACTACTCAGAACAGATTTTAGTTACATAAAGTAAGATTTTGTTTACTTTTTGTAATTAGCATTTTTGACAATGACATAGTTATTAGAAATTATTACAGAAAAATATAATTACAGAAAAGCGGTAAATGTATGTCTTAAGGTAAATATAGTAAGTGAACTTGCGAAAAATATCTTTATATACCTATTACTACTATATTAAGTTTTATGTAGGGTTTTAGAATTTATAAATCACGACATTTATTTACGAAGCTTTAAAGAATTAAAATAACTATAATCTACAGTCACATCAAAGCTCATTTTCTTTGCGAGTACTACAATACACTGGCATGAGATAAATCAGCTATCGTGTCTGGGGGATTTACTTATTACGAGTAGAGAAACTTCAACATTTTGCGCGCTGCGTAGATATTGCATAAGTATCGCAGCAAAGACGTAACTTGAACACGACTTTTCGTTGTTTGATAAAAATCTACAATTTGTAAGATTATTACATAGATTTACAAGAAAAAATAAATATTTTAGCCCATACGATATTTTTATTATGTTGATAATATTTCTGGTTTTAAATTTCTTTAAATTAAATGGATATTGTTCAAGAAAGGATTTTGCATATTTACTAGTTCCTTTACGAATTATAATGTTGCTTACACTTATGTATATGATCCAAAAAAAATATTATAAAATACCGAGCAGTAATAAGAGACTTTTATTATAAATGTCATCTGTCATTGGTAAAAATTACAGTACCATTACCGTAAGTGCAGCTAACGTCGAAGGCAATCTATTAAAACTTTGTGGATAAGCAGCGATTTAGATTGATTGAAGAGCTTATTTTATTTACTCGAATGTCTCACAAGGGAATAACAGGGTCGATTTAATGGCAATATGCCTTTTCAATGTCCTTGGACTGAAGGTTACAGTAGGTACATTTAGTTATTTTTCCCTTGTAGACAAGACTCACTTACACACTTACAAAGCTACGCCTTGTTACAATATGTCATATTTAGATTAGAAAGTTAGAGAATTTAAACTAATCTTTATATTCTTCTTAGAGCTGGAATAGATATCATAGTTGTAACTAAGGCAAACGTGTCGTTATATATTTAGGAAAAGTTTTGGGAAAATACGTAAAACGCATTAAATTTTCGTAGCAATCCAGATGTGCCTGAACAAAGGCGAAGGTTGAAATCTTAGTCAGATGTATATACGTCTACATACGATATATAGGTACATTTTCTACCATTACACTTTACAATTGTTCCCTAGTGTAGATTAAAAAAAATAATTAAATTTTTATCTGTCTATCGGTGTGTGCTTGTTCACACCCACGTCAATTATTTTTTTTACGTATAGTTAATAGTTATTGTAGTGAAAACTTGCACACTTTATGTAGAACCATAATAGAGAAAAGCAGCCATTACAAAAGTTGTTCAGCATGTTAGGCATTTTCCGTTAACATATAAAAGTTAAAGATTAGGAATAGATATATGTTGAAGAGCCATAATAGTCCAGCTAAACTATACGTTAGAAAAGGAAATGTCACTCAAGAAAAAGTAGTTTAACATAATAGACAATTTTAATCGACAACCATAATGTTAATGAAAATGAAACAGATATGTTAGTAGTACTGGTAAAAATTTACGAAAATAATTCTATAAAAATATTTTCAAAAATAAAAAAACGAAATAGAAATAAAAGTTGAAGCATTAAATCATCATCTTCCAAACTCTATTCGGTTATGAGAGACACGCTGAACAGAAACCGGTGGAGGCAGATCATCCGCTCTAGTTGAAACCTCATATCACAATCCTCATATATGAGGGACCGATAAGATTTTTTTCAGCCATTACCGTCCATTGCTAAACGTAGGACTCCCTCATAGAGCGTTAATCATCCCCGTCCTGGGCATGTCTCATTAATCCATTGCCAGCCACCTTCTTTAAATCGTCTGCCGATCGGGCGTTCTACGCGAGCCTGATCGCTGTTTCAACCCTGAGACGTATTGGCTCCATCGACCAACCTTACGCCTGGAGACATGGTCTGTCCAATTCCATTATAGCGTGCTGAAATGACGCACTATGTCGGTGACTTTGGTTCTCTGGCGAATGACTTTAATGCGAATTTTATTTGCCAAAGAGATTTTAACGAAACGTATATCTTATACCTATCTAATAACAGTTCAGTTACTCGAAATTAGATTTATTTAGATGTTGATATTTTCCTTTCATTTGTTTCTTGTTGATTCAACGTTGCCGCAAGTAGCAGCAACAATTTAAACTTTAGCCTTAACGAAAATTGAATGATGAATTGAATAAATTGCCCGAAGCTACTTCAACATCCCTACGCTAAGGCGATTTTTCAAATGACAAATTAAATGCTCCTTATATGAATAAAAGCAAACGATAAAAAATAACAAACAACGCGTTCTTATAAATGTTAAATGTGGAGTATTTGCCTTGTATAGCAGTTTAAATTCAATATTGAAAACGCGCGAAGTAAATAAATTAAGATCTAAAAATATTCAAAGCCGTGGACGAAACAAGTTAGTCTTTAAAGGGATTACGCGGAAGCCTTAAGCGTGCGTTCGTGACCTGAGTGTCGTCGATATAGCGCATGCTTCATGTTGTCCATAAGTTAACTTTACTTAATTTAATAATATCGCTTGCACTAAAGGTAATCTATTACCAAGGGCAAGGTATGGCAGTATTCGGTATTGCCCCGAAGAGGTTCGGACGAGCGCGTTAGTCTCAAAGTGATTTGAAATGAGTGATGCTGAATGTAACGGTGTTGACAGTGACCAAAACGATGACGAAGGGTATGAATTAACTTTAAATGTGCTCATTTTGTAGACGCTTATATTTACTTTATAATACTTTCCAAAAATAAGTTAAAATTAAGTTAATTCTGAGAGCGGTAAAAGTGTTTTTTCACTAAAACATGTTTTCTATTTTTCAGTGAATTTATATTTCATTCTTTTTACCAGTTAAAATTTTAACAGTTTTTGGACTACTTACAGTTCATTTAGTACAACCAAACCAGCTAATTACTATCTACAGTATTACTAATTACTATAATCTAATCATGATAAGATACATACATATCTAAGAAATGTGTTCATATTATTTGATTCAGATTGCGTGAATATTCAGGTCACTATTCATGATAATTTCTAAAAGTATTGCTAAAACAAACATACGTAACAAGCTAACAAATAAATTCTAATTTTATGATATTATTGTAAGAACATTCACGAAATATGATTTGAATATTGAAGGCGTTTAAAGTGCAACAATAAATTTAAATTGGATCTTTTCTATTTGTAGATTGGCCATTGACCCAAAACTGGGATGCCGGGTTCATTTTCCTAGTGACGTCATACGAGAAACGTGAGTTACGCGCCAGTCTCGTCCTCAGGCGTCACAGAATCTCTGAGCAGTATTGCCAGGTGTAGCAATTAATAAATTAATTTCCGTTTCAAAGAATCTTGTCTATTAGTTATTATATATCATAAGTCAAACACATTAGTGTTTTTTTTAAATGTTCATTTTACAAAATGGTGATTGAGAGTCTATGATAAAGTAAGACAAATTATATATAATATAAATATAGGGCTTAAATGTCATAATACCGTTATACAGGAAAAAGATTAGAAATATTATTGTATATTTATTGTTTTATAGTTACTATTTCAAAACCAGATACCCACCTGGCAACACTATTCATGACGTCATTGAATGTCTTAAAAGCATATTGGCACGATATCAATATACCTGCAGCTAATGCAAATGCTTTACTTTAGCTTGTTAATGTTTTATTTGTTAGAGCATCCTTCTGTTTTTACGTGTCGAAAATCTCACGCAATGTTGTTTTCTTCTACACGATTTTTTTAATTCTTACGTTATTTGTATAAGTTAAATCTCTTTGGATGTTAAACTGCTCTAATGCTCCTTTCTTAGAGGGTTTATAATGAAACAACATAGTCGAGAATACACGTACGCTTCTACGCCTACACACCTATAAAACAACAGCATTTTGCTTCTTTACTTTCCTGTTATTGCGTCATTTCTTATATTAAATCATTAAATGTAAAATAAAATTACTTTTCATTGCTTTGCTCCTAAAATAAGATTAAAGGGCAATAAAATGTGATCGTATTCGTATTCAGACAGTAGGTACGTACAACAATGCTATATCACCTCGATCTTATTACGTCTAATTTCTTTATCTTTTGACTTTTTTCTTACCAATTCGAGTGAAGTTTGTGTAGATAGAAGTAGATCTTAGGCAGTGCTAAGACGCTCGTTAACATTTTATAGTCAAACGTTTATGTCTTCTGCAACAGTGACGGCGTTTATTGCCCATTCCACGTGAGTGACAACATGCAGAAATATATCAAGTGCTGGGTTTTCTTTGCCCCTATTTTCTTTTTATGTCACACATATAATGAAATGAATAGAAATGTAAAGTACCACATTTATTTCTTTATTGCTATTAGGTTTTGTTAAAGCCTGAACAATATTAATAATATTTTATTCGTACTTTATAACAGCATAATGAAAACAACTTAGTAAAATATAAAATATGAGTATAAAAAAACAATATTTGTCCTGCACTAAAATTACACTGTTAGCTTTTGATATACATTTTTTTATTATAATTTTAGTAATTTGAATAATTTCTCTCTTTTCAGGTAAGATAATGTATATCTTCTATCGTGAATGAAGCTAAATATGCAAAGAATACGAAATACAAACAATATTTTTTAGTTTTGAGGAGAAAGTTAAAGTTATTTGGATAAAATTTTGTGATATTCTCTCCAACAACGATGATTTTTCACATCAGTAACCAGCAAATTCATTAGAATTATCAATTGATAACTATGAATACAAATCAGATTTCTTTGCATTATACTATAGTATACTTATATAAGTTCTGTTATAATTATTAAAATTACTCGTAGTATACACAATCAAATCTCGCAAATATAATTATATAAATTTTATTATACGTTAAAAACATGCATACAAATAATTTTATAATTTGTATTCCATATTACTTTACAATTGAGGAAGAATTCTTTACTACGGGGAAAACCTATCTGATAAAAATCTACATGTATTGCTTTACTCTATTTGTTAGAAACATTGGTCCCAATAGAGGCTTTCTGTTTTGTTAAGCTTTCCTCCAATATTTACTTTGAAATGTAAACTTTCAACTAATTTTCAAGGTAACAGATTTGATTTTGATGGAGTTGATAACGAAAAGATTACCTGTGCACCTATATTAGTTGTTATTTGTAAAGATCCAGTTATATATGTTACTAAGTAAATAATGAGGTTAAAAATAATATGAGATATCAATTATTCACATGTTACACGACTTTATCAAAGAGCCTGAAAGTTAGAATTAATAATATTCTCAGGAGACCTATATGAATACTTAAGTGCAGTAATGGCCGAATTTGGTCCTAGCGGTCGGAAACAGCGTAATTATGGTGAAATAAACCACTAAAATAATAGCATTGAAAACAATATCTGTGATATTAATATACAAGCTTTAAGCATATTTTCATCTTGTTATTTTACATATGATTAAATGCCTGAAGTCAACACGTTAATAATTTATACGCAAAAGGCCAAATTATAGCACCCTCTGTCAGTAGTGTGAAAAATTTACTAAGGGTCGAATGGGGCAAGTGGCTTACTTCATATTACATTCGTAAAATATTAATGACAATTAATGATTAGGTATATTGTTTGTGACAATCTCAACTCTAAAAAGAAACATTTTTATTAATTATTTTTATTTTTTTTCAAATATACAAAAAAAAATTGTATAATAGAAATAGCATTACTTAATGCAAAGCTGTGACAAAAAGTGATTTTGGTTTCAAATTAGTAGTTAAAAGTTAGATAATCTTAACTAACTCTATTACGTGACTTATTGAATTTTTGTATGACATCAAAAGTTATCGTATAAAGTCGATTTGTGATAAAATTATTACTTATTTACTGCTTACTTATATAGCTTACTGCTTATAATTCACGCTGCAATCTATGTCTTTCGGCATATATTTTTAAATTATTTTTTTAAATTTAAATTTAAAGGATTCTGCCACTTAATTATAATAATGCATATATATTTTTCAAATTTTATTTTCATTTGTAGTTTAATTATATATGGATATATTATATTCTTTATTGTGTTAATTCAGTTTTAACAAACACTTCCATTTTAACAATGTCGATAAAACTTAACGTTAGGTTTAACGATTAAAACGTGGTTTCATATTTTTAAATTTAAATAAATAAATAAAATAAAAAAAATAAGATTTTTTCAATTAAGAAAAGTGTTCACCAAATTTTATTAAAAGTCCATTTTAAAATTATTGTTCGCAAGTTATTTATAACTCTAATAACTTGTGAATGTTCGCACCTATTGTTATAATATGTATCTAAACTAATATTTAGCCGAGGAAACCTCTCCCCTAGCATCTAGAAAGGCGAGAGCTTGCACCAAAGCTTCGGAATTGTTGATCCTTTATTAGATTTTTAAGATCAATATTTTTGAGGCCGTTATGGATTGCGTCTGGTTGTAAACATGGTGTGGGTTCGATTCCCATTTGAATGTGTATTTAAATATAGACAGAATGGAGTTTCGCCATTCAAAACGTAATGTCAAAAATTCGGGGTGAAAACGGAGAACTCAATCTGCCGATCCTGAAATGTGGCAATAAGAGTGAAGCTGAGATAATACATCTATTATAAATTACTTAAACACTTATATTCATAGTAATATTATACACTTTAATTATTTAATCGTCACAAAAGTGCAAATAAAGAGATTGAAGAAATTTAGTAAATCTATTTAAGTAAACCAAATAAAATAGTATCTACCTTTTAGCGCGTGAAGTCACAAACGCCGTACTGCTAACTAGTAACGGATAAAGAACATAACGATTTAAGCAAAACAATATGCAACATTTTTCCTTTTTCCTCTAAAACCCAAAAGATACACTAACCTTTTTTGCTATCGAACTATAGTTATTATTAAAAATAAAATAATTCTCTATAGTATTAATATTTTTTATTAGTAGATAGATATTCAAAACCTATACTCAGTGGCTTATTTCATGTTTGTTAATAGCAAATAATTATAACATAAGTAGCTGTCAAGTTTGAAGAACATAAATAAGCCATACTTTATAGATAATGACATTGTAATTATAACACTCAATATAAAAAAATCAATCGTTTTCTCACATGGCTAAATAAAAATGTACATTCGTACTTTACGTTACGTTACGTTTTTTTATTAAGTCCTACTTGTTGAATAGACTTAATTTAGCCTCTGTTATAATAAAAAGTTTCCCTCGTAACTTCAGTGACAGTGATTAAGCAGACAGCGGCGGTAAGTGAAGTTTTGTGAGGCTGAAACACATTTATAAGTGTGTAGCAAAATTTCAAGAATTTTTAAGGCACTGGTAGGTGAGGGGCGAAGCGAAGGGGCGCGGCCGCCCGCCCAAAGCTCGCGCCAGTCGGCTATAGCCTCGTGGGCGATTCAATCGACTCGTAGCGCTCGGAAAGCTCTGAAAACATCGCTACTCGCGCGGTTTTGCACTTACAAAATATTTATTTTTTATTGAATTCTTTAATATTTTTCTTAATAGTTGCGGCATTAAAGTGAGAGACTTTGTGTCCAGTCACTTGTTTTTAACAACATGTGCGGCGGTGAGCACGCGGCCGCCGCCGCCGGTTAATCGGTGACATATGCAAGTGCCATCATCTCTTGCATTGGTGAGTATTTTACATAATTAACATATCACAAAGTAACATATTATGTAGTAAGTACATAATAAAACGTTTCACTGCCGCTATTGTAAAATAATATCCTTAGTTGGAAATAATAGAAGAAAGACAGAAATTAAAGAACACTAAGACATGGTTTCGTTTGTTTCAAGAAAAAAGTAAACAATTTTCATAGAAAAAAAATAAGTGAACGTGGACTTATATTTTTTCATTCTCATATTATATGAGAAAAGCGAAAAAAACATATTAAATACAGGTTCATATAAGTTATTGTTATTTTTTTAAATCGAATTTATATACCTATATAAAAAAATAATGTTTTGGCGTCTCCTATACAATATTATCCTTTAGCTCTTATTTTAGCTTTGAATTTAAAGTGTAAATACGTATAAAGGGTAATTTCTAAGAAAGGATTTGATTTTTTTTTATAATACCGTCGAAATTGCTATTTAATTTATAGATTTTCCTTTTCTAGCGATTGTGGCATGGACTTATGACGGTCCACTAAGTGCTCCAATGGTATATTTACAAAAAAAATTCATTAACGCAATATGTAAATACTAACATCTTTTTATTTGCGTTTTGTAAGTTGTGGTGAAATTTTTACCAAAAATCATCCGATAGGTACTTTTTCTAATATATATAGTAGGACTGTATCTAGTACAGGAGAGAGTACCTTGTATTAAGTGTTAAGTACCTTGTATTACAAAAGATATGTTTATTTTTATTTAATATAGTATTTATGCTTTAAACCAATATTATTTTAATTGGAATGCTTTTTCCCGGTTAAAAAAAACAAAGAAGTCAGAACAAGACCCTCCGTTCTCCACTTTGTTATTTTAATATACGAATACTAATAAATTATATGTTCAATCACGATAAACTGGATATCTGCTAACGTTACATATGTATATATGTAAATTGAATGATGTGTGCCAATAAATTCTATTAACATAATCGTAATCTACGCACTTGTACTCACATAATTCATATAAATTGTATATACATTTGTAGGTTATCTATGTTTGTTTTGAAAATTTACAGATGACTGAAAAGCTCGATGTAGTTATGGCTCAGAAAAAGGGTCTTCTATATCTAATTAAAGAGTTATAAAACGTGTTCTGAGCTTTATTTAGTACAAAATTTTAATATATATTAGTAGTCGGCTTGCAGCTTTGCCTGCGTGAGTTATACGATTATGTCTCGATACAGATATTCCTGTGTACTTGCTTCCATCAAAAGCTGCTCAAAATAATTTTATCGAAAAAAAATAATGCGTCAATTTATAACGGAAGTCAAATAGAGGTAGACCATTTTGCTTCCATTACCGGAATCCTACTTCCAAACAATATAGCCTAAATTAATACGGTCTAGACCTGGGTACCCCAATTAGTTTATGTCAATAAAGTCGTCGTCAAGAAATTACTATTTAACTAAGCCCTATTTTGAATACCACGTTAATAACTTTTCTGTTTAGTATTACATATTAAAACGCTGGTCATTTGGCTGCTAATATTTTTTTGTGACTTTGGAATAATTTAGTTTTTAGGTTCTCGTTCTCATGTCGCAGCCATTCGCAACGTTCGTATGATCAGAACGTATGATCCTATGATCCTATGATACGTAAGATCAGAAGCCATAGCCACCGCACAACCTTATTTTAAATGAGTGATATCTTCTCAGATATTAATTTTAAAGACATACTGCAAAATTATCTGTAATTTTCATTAAATTTACAAAGTGTCTAACGTATTTGAAATGTAAAGAAGTAATAATGTATTGTTTAAAATAGATTCACAAATAGCCCATTTCTATTTTTTAATATATAAAAGACATAAAAAGTTTACTGTGGGCTATTTATAGGAGATATACATATAACCTCAGGATTTTTTGTTGACATTTTTAAGATTTACAATTTTATAAAATAACATTATCTTGATCCGTACAGTTTAGCCAGCGTTTGCAGCGTAAGAGTCCAAAGTTATGTCGTGCAGCAACAAAAATTTTATTCTACTCTAATATACATGTAACTATACAAACTAGTGTTGACGCGTTAACAACGCGTATTTATCAATGTATATGTCACTTTATATAAACATGGATGTCAAACCATGGTAGTGTGTGTCACACTTATTTTATTAATTTAATATACTTTTTATGCATTATTTAAAACAAATGTTAGCATTCTGCACTCCTTCTCTATATAAACTATAAATGTGCCAAATTTCATATTCCTCCGGCCACTAATTTTCGTAAAAAAGGGGTACAAAGTTTTTGCTTCACGTATTTATATATAGATAATGTTTCTCTCAAATCACTTTGTCTTAATAAAAACCGAATTAAAATCCGTTGCGTACACATACACATGTACAGACAACAGAGGCGACTTTGTTTTATACTATGTTACAAAGATATTTACGTTCCAGTCTTGGATTAGATACACAATATTTGACTAATATTTTATTTATTCAAGGAAGATTGTATTTCAGACAAACCTCTACATCGTATATTATACATCTTGATGAATAAATAGAGCAAAAATATTCTTTTGATGCTGTAATTTTGAATATGATTAAATATCAGATAGATATATTACTTTATCGTTGGTTTTTAATATAAATTTAGTTTTTTTGTTATCTGCTTTACTTAAAAGCCACGGCGTGACAATGCCAATCTTCCCTGCTACTGGTCCTGCATGACTGTGACATCTTAATAAAATCCTTTCCCCTTTTTTTACGTTGAAATCATTCACAAAAAAATGATTGTGTAGGTAATAAATTTTGATATTTTAATGACAGATCCTCTAATTTTGAAATAAAGCATAATTTGGTTTAATAATAAAAAAAAGTCTTTATATTTACCTTAATCTGATTTTTTTTATATTCTGTAGAGTTGAACTTTCAACAGCAACGTCACCCTACAGTGCAGGTTTTATGATATTATTAATTTAAAGAACTGTGAAAGACACGATATTTATTCTTTTCATTTTGAACTCCTCCTAAATACTTGTAGAGTTATATTTTTTTGTAACAAGAAATATTTTATTTACAAGTAATCAAATATATACATTTTGGTTCTATCATTTAAAATCAATTTAGAAGGATTACAAAGCATAAGCTTTGTAACCCTCTTCAATCATAAAATTCGCAATGGAAAAACTGTAAATATATATCTATATTAAAAAATCTTGTATAAAAATTTTATATGGTTATCGATATTTTTTTGTTAGCCTCCAATAATATTAGAATTTTTATAATGCTTCGCTACTCAAAGATGATTGAGCAAACCTTCGCCATTTCACAAGAGACAAATTAATGTACTTAATAAATAATTTTGTAACAAGTACTAGTTTTTTCAGACATATAGACTACCATATTAAAGATATAAACAGTATAAGTATCTACTTCTACAAAAAAAAGAAAATCTTTTTTTAACTTGCTTTTATTAGCTTCATTTGTATCGATCTATGTAAGGAAATCTTCTAATGGTACTTCATGATTTGCTTTTAAATTACACACGTCCAGATTAAATTATAATAAGAAAAATTGTATAAATTAGGGCTAATTTGGTGTTTTCGTACTTAATATATCTAAATTACAAATACACACGTTGTCAAGCGTACAGTGTACTTAGGAGAGCAAGCCAACATCAGCGCTTGATTGCTGTATTCCATTTTGACTATTTGCTCCATCTGAAGCAATTTGCAAATAGAGGATAAAGTCATGTTGCTCTACTTGTGGATTTAGCATCTGTCACTTGATTGCAAACTTACTTTATTCAAATAGTGTTAATAATCACTCCACTTACAATTCATATTTATGAACATAAACAATTTTTATAAAATATAAATATTATAAAATGAGTAATTAAAAAATCACATTGAATTAAATTCACATGTAATTTGAAACAAAATCACATGTAATTTATAAGTTTCTATTTACCCTCACGTATTTCCCAATAAAGAGATGAAGGTGGAGGACGTAGGTATGTTTCGACCAAACATTATTTCTTAGATATCGAAACTCAACTCTGCGTTTCGTCTAATTAAGAGGAGAAAATGATAAGTCTTTAAACAATTTAAAAGACATAAGCATAGTCTCTGCATTTCCAATTTTATTGTTAAAGACTTTTAGTTTTATTTTCACCCCTAACCCCTTTTTTATCAAGATATCACCGATCGATATATTTACCGTTTATGCACAAATGTAATATGTATATATACAGCCCGTTTACGTAGTAATAGTATAGCTTTTGATAAAAATTATCTACTTTTAATTGTTTGACGTGAACACGAAAGGTAACTTTCCGGACCTATCTTTGGGTGACCAAATTATATTATTTTTCTAAATCTAAAAAACTTTTAAGTTCTATTTGACTTATATAAACCAAATTACTAAATATATTACATATAACAATCACATATTCAGGTCACAAAGAAAATTTTTAAGTGTGTGTATATATTATATTTATTTTATTAATTTAATCTATTTCTAAGTGTTAGTATTATAAATAACTGCACCTCTTTTTTTATGAGCTCTATATTTCTACCAATTTCCTGGTACTTCCAATCCACATAGTTTTCATAAAAGAATTCCCTTTTTAATTTTTTAAAAAGAATTACATACTAAATATTTTTTTTTTTATGAGTTAGAATTATCCCCTCGGGCTCGCACTTTTTTTTTTTTTTTTCGTGTGCATACTTAAATAGACTACCTTATTGTATCTTAAGACTATGGTGAAGGCTCCTCACCGACTGACTCTACTAATATTATAAATAGGAATGTAAGTTTGTTTTGTTACGTTTTCATAATTGTACTCATTGGAGTACTTCTACCGGTTCGTTGAACTTTGTACACATATTCTTAGACATATTAAAAAGGAATATATGACTAGGCTATATCAATTACAGACGTCTGAATTTTCTGAAAGGTAAGGTGCAGTGATGTATCACTAAATTATCTCCGTATATCATGCCACATGAGGTCAGGGCGTGAGTAAAAAAAAAATCGAAAACAGTTGTGTACTTTATTGCAGAAAATAAAGGGTTCAAACCTGCAAAATTTTTAGCTCAATCGGCTGTGTTACGGCAACGACTCGAAAAAGTTTATTTTAGTCATGAAAAAACATAAGTAATTTAAAATATCTGTACTTAAAATAACAAACCAAAGAAAATATCTGACTCTACTAATATTATAAATAGGAATGTAAGTTTGTTAGTTACGTTTTCATAATTGTACTCATTGGAGTACTCTACCGGTTTTCATTGAACTTTGTACACATATTCTTAGACATATTAAAAGGAATATATGACTAGGCTATCAATTACAGACATCTGAATTTTCTGAAATTGGAGATTGCAGTGATGTATTACTAGATTATCTCCGTATATCATGCTACATGAGTCAGACGCGTGAAATTAAAAAAAAATCGAAAACAATTGTGTACTTTGTTACAGAAAATAAAGGGTTCAAACCTGCAAATTTTTAGCTCAATAAACTGTGTTACGGCAACGTCTCGAAAAGTTTATTTTAGTCATAAACATAGAAGTAATTAAATATCTGTACTTAAAATAAATAACCATTGACGGCTTTTTGGAATTGGATTTGGAGCCCCAGATGTTTGGCGAGGCGCAGTCATGTCAATCAGTACCTTTGTATAAAGGCAAAGGTTCACATATAGAATGCGCAGTATATAGGGCTATCAGTTTGACATAGCTTGGGCAGAAAGAAGGGCAGAAGAATGCAGGAGCGATCCGAAAGGCTTTTGTGGGAGGCCCAAGGAGGCTTTAGGCCTGGAAGAGGGTACATGGATCCGATCTTTTCCCTTCGCATGATTACCGAAAAGTTTTTGGCCGTATGCCAGAAAGTTTTCTGTGCTTTTGTGGATTTGGAAAAGGCGTTTGACAGGGTTGAGAGAAAGACGTTATGGGAGATACTGTCCCGATACAATGTGAACAGACCTTTGTTGCAGGCTGTAAAATCTCTTTACCGAGATCATTGAGCCTGCGTACAAGTAGGAGCTGATGTGTCACCTCGATTTGATGTTCAATTGGGTGTCAAGCAGGGTTGCGCTATATCAGCTTGACTGTTGAATTTGTATTTGAATAGCTGGCTTCAGGATGTGAAAGAAAGTGATATGGGTGTAAAAGTAAGACTCGAAGGTCATGCCTCCTGTACGCAGATAATGTTGTGCTCATTGCATCATCAGAATGCGAGCTACAGGCATTAGTCACCAATTTGAAAGACAGTTAAAAAAAGTTATAGTATAAGCCTGAATCGGAGGAAAACTAAGATTCTAGTGTTTGAAAAAGATGAAGAAAGAACGGAATGCAAGATTACTGTAGAGGTGAGAGAGGTGTGTGAGAGGTAGGGGGAGACCTTGGTTGACCTTCGAGAACACAGTATCAATAATACTGGAGGAAGATCACGTAAAAAGCATGAGAACCCCCCGGAGGACATGCATGAAGAGGTTAATGACTGTGGACGAGGCGAAAGAGGTATGCATACCACGCTACGGTCCCTGCAGGGACCGTAGCGTTTGGCGCTCTTTTCTCTCTGACTACCCCGCTAGGGATAAAGCGTGAAGTTAGGTAGGTAGGACAGCTTTATAATATTAGAACTTCTAAGTTAGAAGGCATCAAATCCTTTTTTTTTTTAAAAAGACAAACAAAAATTGAGTAAGATGAATTTTAAAATCAAATCAATCATTTTTTATTTTTATTATGCAGTAAATAGTTTAAATATAAAGGAACATATTATTAAATGTATGTGAACATATTATTATATGTTCCTTGTTATATATTTATAATTAAGAAGACTATCTTTATCAATGTTTTATGCTATTAAAAATGTAATCAGCTTAAAGTCTACTTGAATGAATTTACAGATTTTTTCTATGAATTTTCTTTATAGCTTTAGTTAAGATTTTATTAAGCTGATATTGTTTTTATAAATATCTTTTTATATACCAGTATACGGCTCTTATGGCTGGAATATAAAATAGTATTATACTGAATCTACATTCACTGAGGTAACATGTTAAAGAGAAGCCGCCGTAAGTTATGCTAAGCCGAGAATGCAAGCTTAGTTTGCTATATTGTGCTATGTACCATAAATAGCAATAGTTATTTTAAATATGTTATCTTAAAATTAATATTTAAAATATTGTAAATCTTTATTCTCTCCGGCTCGCGACTTCCCTGTGCGAACTTCAAAATATGTGTCTTCCAGCATTCCTTTGTGACTTAGCCATGTTACTTTAATTTACCACCGTTTGCCATTAAAAGTCAGACCTAAAATTATTCCGCCTTTACCAAATAGAAGTACTCCATCTTATGTTCTATGAAATAAAAATGTCCATGATGTTGAACAACACTGCTAAGACGCTTTTTCCATGTGTCAATACACATGGAAATTATATAATAGTGTGCTGAAAATAAAATATTTAGCATATTACGCACACCTATAGGAGAAAAAATTCACATCAGATATTTCAGACGATTGTAATTTTTGCACTTCATGCATTTTCCTGCATAAATATAGGTAGCTAATGAAAACCTAATGTGATCTACTTTTCAAAATCTAATCTTCTTTTCGTTTTCTATTTAAGTTCGAGACATTTCGTGTTGAGTGGCTGAACTCAACGCACTTTGTCTTTCTGGAGCGGAAAAATTAAAATAATTGAAAAATAATGATTACATCAAGTGGAGATCGAAACTACAACCATCGGTTTTTTGTCAGACGCTGCCTCCTTGCGCCACGATGGCTCCAATTTTTTATTATTATCATATAATTTGTAATCGACAACTGTCCACCATATTGAATAACACAAAACTTTGGCCAATGCGCCATTTACTTATTTTTTTTTGTTTAAATGATCTTTTTATAGTCGATACAGCTTTTGTCAGATTTATCAGATCTTCAATCGTTAAATGTCAATGAAAAGTGCGGAACCAAAGTGTGCAGTGGGGAACGGAGGGTCTTACTCTAGGTTCTCAGATTCCATCTGCCTATCCTGCTATATGCGGGATTATGCGTGAAGCTAAAAAAATGTGCCAATCTGAACATGATTGTTAGGCGACTCATCCTTTTTTTTAGTTTAGTTTTTCGGTTATTGTTCTACATCAAGTATGCGAGTATACCCCCAGGTCTAATAACTATACAACAGAAAATGTTTAATTCGAATCCGTCCTGTCGTCTCAAAGATCGTATAAAAAGACAGTCATTCATACACTATTCCTATTTTCATACAGACAGTTATTGTACAGATGTACAGATACATTTTTTACAGTATTTTAGCACTTTTTACTCGAGTACAAATAGATAGACTAGTGATCCATAACTTCAATGGCTTTTAAAAGTCCGATATTACCTTAAGGTAATATCGGACCTTATGATCCTATTTGAATTTTTATCTGTAGTTTCTTTCGATTCTAAAAAGTAAAATATGTCTCGGTGTCGTGGTGATATTCATGGGATATACTTAAAATTTCCGATCGAATGGTAAATACAAACATACATAGAATTTGAATACTTGTATTAGGTATCTTACTCGGGGCACTACTTTTATTTATTTATTTCAATTCATTTTCATTTCTTATCTGCATATGAAACTATTTACATATATGATTATTATAACTTAACCACATCGCAGTATCAGTCAATTTTACGTTCTAACTTTCTTGACAGTAATTCGGATATACTCATAAGGGAGTACATATGTTTATCAGTTACAGCCACTCTGTACTGCTACTAATTTTATTATAATCAATAAACATATATATTTGAATTCGCTATAAATTAATATCAAGTCAAACAAGCACTTTAGACTATATTTATCACTATATTAATAGCTAAGAGGCAGTGGCGTTTTGAGTAAATATACCTAGAATGAGATATTGGTAAGTATCGAATGTCGTGCACGTTTCAGATAAAAGTGTATGTGAGTAAAAAGGCAGAGTAATGACGTCAGTGTAGCTTTATAATTCAATCCGATGTTAAACCAAGACCGCCCAGCTGAGTGCAGCCCGCGCTAAAAATAATATCTTTACAATTTCACATGCGTCTTAACAGGGCGCCGTCGTTACGCAAATATGCCACGGAACTGATACGCTTATTGTGTTTCAAGAACGCATTTATTCGCTATATTCAAAATAGTTCATCTTTTAAAGTTACTTTGATATAAGTGAGATTAGATTCACTGATATTTTCTAATGTGATGCTGTAGTTAGGTACGTGTTAACAGTACCGTTGTGTGTTGTATTGTAAAACAAATTTAATTCCTAGTTAGTTATTTTAGCACTTATCACGATATTTTTTTTGTTTATGGCTGTCTAAGCCAATTTTGTAATTTAGAGTCACTATTTCATCTCTTTAAATGAGAAAAAATACGAAACTGAGTGATTTCTTAATCGGTTGTTGTTCTTTGCTAGTTGTTGATTTCGAATAGATTAAAATATTAATTTATTGCTTGTAAACTTTAAAAGATAAAATCCAGCATTCGATTTGATCGCGATATAAACATAAACTTAGTTTGTCGATTTTTATCTTTTCCCTTTCTTTATCTCTTATAAAGAAATAAGTAATTACTGTCGAAAATTGTCTTGTAATATAAGTAATGATTATGGTATTTTTCGAGCGCCACATTAAATAAAAAATACCTACAACCACAAAGAAAAAAGAAAATTAGACGAAACAGGCAGTCTTTGTTTCATATTTAATTCCCACGTGTGCCCGAAATAACTAAGTAAATTATTTCTCATCAGTCTGCTAGAGGAAAACTTACTTGCGTATGCAATAAATGTTAAATATTTAATCTCGCTTAATTAAACGTGAACTTTTAGCTTTAATGCAAGCAATTTATATTTATATTGAGGTTGAAATTGCCAATGTCTAAAAAAATTATTGCCGAGGTCAGTGCAATGTTATTAAAAAGTGTCATAGTCAATTTTCCGATAAATATCTCTGCAGGTTATATTTTCTCGAGCTACGGCATAAAAGCTTTTTAACTCGTTCTTATTCTCTGGTTTAAAAATGATTATGCTAAATAATTATATAATTTGGATTTTTGCTATAGCATCTAAGCTTACCTTATTTATTATACAATGTTTTGACATTTAATTTTTCTGCTTTTATGTTATTTGCTTCGATTTCTTTATAAAACACAACAATTTTGAATGAATATGTGTGCTAATGAATGTGCTAAGAATGCATGTGATGTTGTATAGGGTGTCCCAAAATTAACGCAAGATTTGAATTAAATAGAAAATGCCATTTTAGTCTTTTAATAGCGAATGAATAATGAATATAATAGCAAATGGCGGCAAAGTCATATCTTGCGTTAATTTTGGGACACCTTTATATGGCGTGCTAACGTTTTGGTCTTCATAACGTATGTTACACATTTCTTAGCTTCGGTTAATGAAGGCAGTCATTCCTTGTATATCCCCTTATCAACTCTAAGAAGCAAATCTAATAATACATTGCAATAATAATACAAGATAAGATGAGAATGCCTATATCATACATATAACAATTATCCCTCAGTCCTGATCAGTCAGACTTTTAACCATCGTGGTATGTGTGCATCAATGTACAACCTCTTATAAGCAAATTAATTTAAAAAAAATACAAAATGCACTAAAAATTATATTCTCGTTATATTGGCCTGGTAACGTAACAAATAAATTCTATGAAAATATTGTTTTGCCATCGGATTCGGGCACGTGGGTCGATTTTTAAGTTAATCGGATGGCAAGATTTGATGGATAACGCAAGTTAATAAAAGCGTGCTAAAATTAAAGAAAATAAATTTGAACCCTGCAACCGAAACGAGGATACTATTGGCATACTATATATATTTAAGTTGTTATTGAATTATTTGAAGTATAGAGTAGGGTTCACAAAGAGAAACATAATCCTTTATTCTACTGTAAACAACCAGTTTGTATGTATTGTACGGGCATACGGGCATTTCCTACCTCTGATTTTCGAATAGTTTCGTGTAGATCTATTTAAAATTTATAAGATTGTATCAAATAGCTCTAGGAACAGGACTTCTATATTTCCAATTAAAGTATAAATTTATTTTACTCTTATAAAGTATTGTAGAGTAAAGAAAGTAATTCCTGTCATACGTTTTTAGATTGCTTATATTATAATTAGCAAGCTATCATTTTATAAGTAATCGTTAACAAAATTTTCAAGAATATTCAATTCTATAATAAAATTGTAGAAAAGAAACATTGAATATATTTACGAAAAGTTTGTTAACGCCTGTCGTGGCGCAAAAGCACGAGCGTGCGACTGTAAACGCGACAGGTTGTGGGTTCGACTCCCACTCCAGGAAATGTACAATTTAGTATTTTAATTTCTTGGGTTTGGTAACAAGGCAAAGCGCGGCGTTGAGTTCCGCCACTCAACACGCAATGCCTAATTCGGCGGAAAGTGGGAAACGGAATTGTTGAAAAGAGAATCGAGTGTCTTAACATTAGGTTCTCTGGTTCCCTCTGCCTACCCTGCTATATGCGGGTTACAGCGTGAAGTTAAAAAAAAATGTTACTCCTTATCTATTTGTAGGATACAAATTTAAAACTATAGGGCTAATTTATATGAAACTTTTCTTTATATAGCTATTGAGCCTTAACGAAATGTAAGGCATGATCAATTTAAAGATTTAACAGAGAACGAGAACTTTAATACTGAAGAGTTATTTTACAAGAAATGGCACCATAGCAAGTTGTTCAGCGTGGTGGAAATCTTTTATTAATATTATGACGTATAAAAGTCAAGATTTGAAAAATCAAATGACCATCTACTAGACGTCATCAAAATGATCCATCTTGAGACGAAAGATAATCTGTTTGACTACGAGATCATCCATACTTTTACCCGAAGTGGGGTCTTGGCGCAAATTATTCAGCGTGATGAACAATTTCTTATTTTATAATGTACTAATATTTACCAGTGGCTTTGCAGGTATTAATGTCCTTACTATCAATGGTAATTAAAAGATAAATTTTAGGATGGCATTTATTTTGAGAGTTTTCGTTGTGATAAGTCATATTGTTTCAGAATTTTTTACGTCTTTTTGTCATCTTTTTTTTTTAAATACCCTATATACTTCATTATAAAATGTGTTTAATATGTAATAATGATTGATTGAAAAGCTTACGGATGAAGGCATAAAAACTCACTTATATATTTATAATATTAAGAATATATAAGTTTAAATAAATATGTACTCACATAAACAATATGTACCTGTACTAAATATATTGCATTGTCTTAAATATATACTCTAAAGCAGAATCGAAATTAAAACAAATAGGCTGTAAAGTGGTAGAAGAATATAGGTACCTAATGTTTTAACAACAAATAAACATGAGTTTCTAGTCTTTAGGATTCAGAAGTGTTTTGCTTCAAATCGAGAACCGAATTAATGAATCGGCAAACATGGCCCGATACAAACGAGTAAACAATTTGTTTGTCTTTCCGTCCTCGTATCGCCACTACCAGCTACACGTAAATACTTATTACTAAAAGCTTTCTTGCTTAACATAATTTATTTTTCAAAACAGAACAATTTTTATGACCATTATTGTTTTGAAAATTTAGTATTTTCATTTCTTTGGTTTGGTAACAAGGCAAAGCGCGGCGTTGAGTTCCGCCACTTAACACGTAATGCCTCAATTTGGCGGAAAGTGGGAAACGGAAGTGTTGAAAGAGAATGGAGTGTCTTAACACTAGGTTCTCTGGTTCCCTCTGTCTACCCCGCTATATGCGGGATACAGCGTGAAGTTAGAAAAAAAAAATGTTTTTCAATAACCGTTTTAAAGCAGAGACTCCTTCACGTTGAAGTTACTAAATTACTATAGCATTAGTTAAGTTGGAATGATATACATATATACGAAACTAGATTATGTAGGTATAAATTAATACATTCCTATTATATTGTTAAATTGTATAAGATTTTGACATTACCAGGAGTTTAAGTAACTATTAGACGTGCCGTGGTTTCTAAAAGTTTTGAAGTCGATTAGTTTAGTTTGTTACTAAATTATCGCAATTTGATATTAAGTGTATAAGATCGAAATACAAGATTTAAAGGGCATATCAATGTCCTTATAATTATAATTTAAGTAAGTTTTGATACAATAATAATTATATTTTTGTTTATACAAATATTAGTTCATTTTACTAATATTTGTATACATGGATGGAGATGTTTTATTTAAATTCACTAAGATTTCTTAAAAAAGGGCAACAGATATTGTCATCATAACCTTTTCTATTTCGTACATACAAAAAAAAGTATTTCATCCTTTTTTTTTTTGTTTCAACTCCACGCTGTATCCCGCATGTAGCGGGGTAGGCAGAGGGAATCAGAGAACCTAGTGTTAAGACACTCCATTCTCTTTCAACAATACCGTTCCCCACTTTCCGCCGAATTGAGGCATTGCGTGTTGAGTGGCGGAACTCAACGCGGCGCTTTGCGTTGTTACCAAACCCAAGAAATGAAAATACTAAATTTTACATTTCCTGGAGTGGGAATTGAACCCACAACCTGTCGCGTGTACAGTCGCACGCTTGTGCCTCTGCGCCACGACAGGCGTTATATATTTCATCCTGCAATATATAAATGGTATGGTATAAAATAAAAAATACATGACATATTATCGTTTCAAAAACTAAAAAATACCCGGTTGTAAGAATTGGAATCGAGCAAGGCAATTTATTTTGAACACCTAGTCAAAAGGCGAACAAGTATCGAACCAAAGCGTCCGCTGCGGCCCTTTTTGATTTCAAACGTATGCGGTACTACAAAAACGTTTCAACTTATATGAGAGTGCTTATTGGCAGTCTATATTAAATTGAAATGCGAAACTAAATAAGATCTGAAACTGACTATAGATTCATTGTAAGAGCATGAAGAAAAAATTGAAACTATACTTCAATTTTCTACCTTTAACTCATTTACCAATTTTTTATGCTTTGTATATTTTAACTATTTTAAAAGAACGTATGTAAGCGTACGGCGTAAATTAGACCTATTTTCAGTTTTTATATATTGATTGCAAGAATTTAGTTTTTTATTAATTTAGATTTTTATTGGAGTTTAGAATATATATTTTCAAAAACACATTTTTAATTACATAGGGGAACGGGGGGTACCCTAGGACGGCGGGTAGCCCCGGACACTTCAATTTCTAAGAAACTAAAGGCATTGCTCAGACAAATAGTTATTGTAAAGATACCTTTTCTGGAGTAGAAACAAATGCATTTTGATCGCGGTGCGGACGCTGAGTGAATTAGTCGTGTGAGAATGTTTTATTTTTGCCTAAAAAAATCATCGCTCCTGTCAAATTTGATCAGTGGTTATTAAGTACAATAAGTAAATTGCTATTACTTGTCTGCTATCCAGGGTTTTAGCAATTCTTGTACATTTGGAGTGCTGTGTTTGTATGATAACAGGCGGGTAGCCCCGGACACTATGCTGTCAGGTACCCTCGCACACAGTTCTCACTCTTTTCGAACTGCAATTTGATGTCATTTTGCTTATTTATTGCTTTCAATACTATGGTTATTATACCAATTTTTTATGCTTTGTATATTATAGTATTTTGCTATGGTACCAATTAAAGAACTTTTACTTTAATTGGTACCATAGTATCTTAAGTATGTTAAGTATTTCTGCAACTATAGTAATAACGTAGTCATTATGACTATGTTGCTACTATCGTTACAGAAATACCAAGGTAATATGCCAAAATTTATGGGGAGTACTAATGAAAGAGGAAAATAAGAGGAAAATCAAATGGCAGAAACTTTTACAACCAAAGTTAGTATGATTGAATGCAAACTTATGCATGCATGCACCAAGCTTCCTTCACGTTTGACGCAGCCGCGAAAGTTCAACAAAGCGAAATTATAAAATCTTTACCATATAAAAAAGTGAAGGGAAAAGCAGAAAAAAAGGCAATAAAAAAGATCAAATAATAATACAACAACATGACAAAGCTAAAATGATTTTAAAAGTAAAGGAAAATATCCAAAATCTTTCTTAGAGAAAAAGAGATTGAATGGATACTTTCGTAGGCGAAAAAATATTTGATGAAATCTTAAATGCCATGACTGTGCCTGTGAAGACTGTGTCGAATATTTATTATACCTGTGATGTTTGCAAGGCCAAAAAGCGGTTGAGCCATCATTGAATAAATTGAATGGTGGTAGCCCCGGAGGGCTACCCACCATTTTTTTGACGGACCTGGACCATACCATAAACAGAATATTTCTTGAAAAAATGTAATATAACAGTTCAGGGTTTGATTAATCTAAATAAAGAAGTTCCGAATTTAATATTAAATATGAAACAAGGCAGTAAAATCTTTTATTTTTATTTGCGTTTCATTTGAGTGTCCGGGGCTACCTCCCATTCCCCTATAAAATTTTTATAATTTTAATAATTATTAATTATTCTACGCATCAACGCATCAACTCTAATTATTCTACGCATCAACGCATCAACGTCGTGGTATAAAAAAAAAAAAAAAATCAACTAGGGAAGTTTAAAATAGCTTTTTAAAGACTTCAAAACAAGGAACTTATTAATTGAGGAACATTTATTTATATATTTTATTATTTACTTTGTTTTTATCTGTACCTAAGATACTGTTATTGATATTAAATGATAGATTTTTAACTTAAATTACTTCAAATAGGGCTTTTTTGTAAATTATTACAAAGCTTCATTTTCCGTACCAATTCAATAAGTAAGTGGATGATATACTTTCAATATTGTTTATAATTGTGAAAGTGTGTGTAAAAGTGGATGATAAATTTATGTCAAATGATTTTTGTGATGAACGAGTTAATTTTTTATAATACAATACTTTATTATATTTTAAGTCCCTATGTATAAAGTCTATATGTATAAAAAGCGGATAGCCTACGCATAGTTTTTACATATTTTATTAGGTATAGACTAGACTTATTTAATTGCCTATAATTTGTTGACTGACTGTTTGTACTTGAATAAATCATTGAGTCGCACTAATTTAGCTTTAAAACACTGTTCGATATACCTACTTATTCCACAACATAAGCGATCAATACGAATAAAGCTTTCACGTGACAATAATTCATTCCTATATCAATTATTTAACTTAATGACAACAATGATTGCGCTAAGTCCTAAATAGTAATCCTTGTATTATAAAATATATTTATTTCTAAGGTGGATAATTTTTTTTTTACAATGAATGCAGCGTTTCACTTTAGGAATACTAAAATAAATAAATAAAGTATAAAATTGTAAATATGTTTACAACATTCAATTAAGTTCGAAATATAACCTAGAATTTCATAAAAACCTTCAAAACTTCAAACGTGCGCGCTGCGTCTCTTTGAAATGTAATACATGCATATGTATACATCTTTCAACAAAAAATCTTTTGAAGTACTGAAAATATTCTGTTAATCCAATTTTATTTTGAGCTGTAGTGGTATTTTTTATTTCTTTGTCAGTAAAATCATTGCAGTGAGCACGTAAACCTCGCAAAACATATCCAAATTCTTGACGGCGTGACAGAAAACGTCCCGTAAGAGCACGTGTGGCATTTACCACTTTATTATTGATTATACTTGGATTATAAAGAAATAAAATAAATTACAAAAAATATTGTACATTTGAATATTCTTTGCTTTTTTTGCTGCTGCAAAGTACACACCTTACCATAGTCGTGTAGTCGTGTACGTGGGTACTGAAACGTAACAAATATGTACATTAGTTTTTATCGATTTCGCTTTTTAAATCATTTCATTGAATCATATATTCATGAAATCGAAAAATCTTTTTATTGCTTAAACGTATAGGATATGTACTTTGATAAATACTATGATAAGTACCATTTTAAATTTGATAAGACCATCAGAATTATAAACGTGTAAGCCTATTGAAATTTGTATTATATAATCGTTTTGTAATATTTTAAACAACCATTTAAATAACAAATTCAAATAGATAATAAATCGAATTGTTTATTAAATCAATGTATGCTTTCATTATATTAAAAAAAATATATTAACTTTTAATTACTCGTCATTGCGGAATTTTCGCTTCATTACTTTATAAAATTGATATTTTCATCTCGATCAATGGCAATATTTGTTTTACTTTTGACCGTATAATTACGTCTGAATTTATTGCTTTTAGTTGCCTCGTTACCTAGTGAGTGGGACTTTTTGGTTATACAGAAAAGTAGGGGATTGAAAAAATCAATATATTTACTCGTCGGCAGTGCATGTAGTCACGACAGTCCGTTTTAAGGGTAGCTTTTACTTTTTACGTTCCAGGAAAACACAATTTTTATTTTTTTTTTGCGCATCGTCAATATTATGATATTTAAACATCCAAATTAGTCCAAATGCTGATTTACTACATTACATTAAAGTAACGTTGAAATAATAGATGCATCTAGATATTTATTACCGTAAAATTGATAAAGAGTCACTCTAGTGCAATTGGACGGCGTCTGACTGTTATTTGTGGTTCGAATCCCACTCGGGGAATGCTTAAAACTTATTAAAATTATTTTTATTTCTTTGCTCTGGCTGCACTGAATTCCGACACTCAACATGCAATTTCTCGATTTAGGACAGTAATTGGAGAATTGTGTTTTGACATAAGGTTTCATTTGTGTACGGCGATGCGAAAAAAGGCGCAAGGCTAAAATATATGATAAGGATAAATATTAGCGATTTATCGCTCAGTTTTAATATTTCGTAACTTTATATCTTTTTTTAATGTTCACTCTTTTGTGCGTTCTCCGTATAATGGAACATTGACGAAATCATCTATGCTCAACTGACATGTCTTATGCGCCGCAATATACATATACATATATATATATATATATATATATATATATATA